>PVIA01003414.1:0-62500 GCA_004024845.1 Tonatia bakeri
GCGGTGGCAAGGACACCAAATTCAAAGCTGCCCATAGATCGTCCCCGAGGGCTGCCGGGACCGCCCAGAGGCCACCCCCGCACCCCGCGCGGGGCACGCCGCCCGTACCCGCGCCCGCCCCGCCGCCGGGGCTGTCGGCGCACTCCGCTTTGCAATGTAAATTTCAGCGGGACAAATTGCTTATTAATAGTCTAGAAGAGAAACGGGTTTCTTTCTTTCTTCTTTTCTTTATCTGTTTTTATTTCTGCATGGCCCCTAGCTATGCCCTGGGCAGCCTCGCCACCCAGCAGCTTTCTCTTCGTTTCAATATCCTAAAGAAAATGCAAATTTCCACAGTGTGGCCTTTTTAAAAAGTTAAATTAGGAACAGCTTAAAGTGACTCCATTAGTATGGAAAACATACACGTTTAACGTGGGAATAGTTTCCTTTTAACGGGACTCATTTTGGACTGTGAATTTGGCAGACCCTCTGGTTGGGAAAGAATCAAATCTCGGCCAAATGCGTCGCCAGTGGCGCACCCCCCACCCCACCCCCTCCGCTTAGCCTGCGCGGGGCTTCCCGGGAGGGGCCGGTCTGCGGTGTCCCGCCGCCAGACCCGGTTCTCCCGTGCGGAT
Source organism: Tonatia bakeri (assembly GCA_004024845.1). NCBI lineage: Eukaryota > Metazoa > Chordata > Mammalia > Chiroptera > Phyllostomidae > Tonatia > Tonatia bakeri. The sequence goes on from PVIA01003414.1 coordinate 615, forward strand.
TCCTTAGAAGTTGCGCGAACGTGAGTCAGCGGGAGGAGGGCCTGACACATTTCTGTCCGAGGGCAGGGTGCTCTCCAGTCCCTGCCGGCTTCGTCGTCGTGGTCCCGAAGCTGAGATCACTGTCCGGGGGAACTGACTGGGCGGGGCGGGTGTCACCCACCCACCCGCTGTTGCGCACCCGGGCAGACGTGTACACGCCGTAAGTGCGGCTGAGCAGCGGCCGAGGGTCGTGGCAGAAGAGGAGGCCAATCCAGTCCCGTTCTGCCCACTCCCACCCCTTGCCCTTCCACCACACCAGCACCTTGGCCCGCGATGTCAAGTCTGGGCCTCAGACTAGAATTCTAGGGGCAAACTTTCGTGCTCCTTTAGCTTCCAGATGGGGTCTTCGGTTCTGTCAGAGGGTCTGCTTATCTCCCTCCTGTACCCTTAAGCCAGCACCAAGGCTCTGCGTCCCTGCCCAAGAAAGAGTTAAGATTTACAGCGAGTTGGAGAAGTCTTGTTAGGGTGTAATCTGCATTTTTAAACTACTGCGTAATAAAAAGTGAGAAGTTTTGAGACACCTTTCTTGATTATACCTTTGGCGATACTTTAGGTTTTACATTTAATTTGCATTTTGTTCTTAGTGAATATTGAAGCCCTGAGTGGAGGATTGAATTTTATTAGGACATCTGGACTGACAATATCAAATCAGACACCAGTGTCCCAAAGCATGCTAAAATTTCAGAGTTAATTAGAACGTAGTGTGTTTAATTAAAGCCAATTATAATATTCGAAATTATCTGATCGATCCATGTTTCTGCAGTTTGGGTCTGTTTAGGTGTTGATTGGTGCATTCTGTGGCTGTTCTACCTAGAAACTGCTCTGGGGAAAGTTTGCTTTGTAAACTGGAGGGGGCGGGCGGGCTGCCGGCTGGCCGGCAGGCGGGCGCGCAGTCCGCGTCCGGGTGCCGGCTTTGGCGCATCCTGCCCCACTGCCTTGGGGCGCCGCGGAACGCAGCTCAGGAAATCCCGGCTCCTTGTTAAAGCGGCTTCACCTTTTTGAGTCCCCGGGACCCCACCACGCACCAACTGTCCTTTCCCGGCTCCGGGGCTCCTCCGAGCTTTTAGCGGAAAGGTGACCTTTAAGGTGGCAGGGTGCGCTGGGAGAATCCCGGCTCGCAGAAAGGTGGTGTTTGGCTTGGGATTCAGGGTCCGGCAGAGGATCCCCAGGGCGGACTCAGGTCGCGGGGGCAGCCACCCTAACCGGAAGAACCCAAGAACAGTCAGGGCGAGGAGACAGTGAGCTGTTCGCTTCCTGATTCCGCGCTGTAGGAGCGGGGGTGCGGCCGGCTTGGAGCGCCCTGGAGAGCGAGTGAGTTCCGTGCGGCGTCCCCTGCCCCTCGCTCCGCCAGCCACTCGGAGGGCGCGCTTCTCGCCAGCGAGGGCATGGACACGGCGCTCTCCGCCCGGGGCCTAGTTCCCAGGGCTGGGCTCGGCCTGACTTTTGCAGACGCACTTGGGCGGCGATTGGGACCAGCAGGCGGGTGGACGGTTTTCCGCGCTCCTGGGGTCACGGGGTCAGCGAGGCCTAGGTGCACCGGCCGCGCAGGAGCCGCAGCCCAGCTGTTGGGGCCGCGTGGGGAGCCTCGGCGGCCACCTGCCCCGGGGTAGGTGGGAGCCGGGCTGCTCAGCTCCCGGCGGCGCGGCGGCACTCTGCTCTCCCCACCCCAGGAGGCGCTGTTTGTCAAACTTGGCCTCCCTGGCAGGAGGGCGCCTGCACGTTCTCACGTGGAGAACCGAGCCTTTCGCAGTACTGGGGGCGGGCTTCAGGAGTCCTTGCCTTACCGATCGACGGGGGGCGGGGGCTGCAAAGACCAGGGGTCTGAGACCCTTCAGAGTTCGCTTTTTACCTGTGAATCCTGCCAGGCCGGCTGCCTTCCAGCGCAGGGGAGAGGAGCCGGCTGGTGTGCCCCCGTGGGTTCGGGCGCAGCACCCAGCTACATGCCTCCCAGAGGGAGCGGACCTGCGGCCTGGCTTGGGTTCCGTCACCACGTGCCTCCGCAGGACTCAGTGGCTCCCATCTTCACGCAGAGAGGACGGAGGCACCTTCTCTGGGCCTGAAAAGACCCATCTGAACCTGGACCACCCCCCTTTGTGCGTAACTTGGCAGGTTGGGGTGGTCTGAGTGTGGAGCTATTGCTCGCCCGTCCTCCGGGGCCGTGAGCTGCGTGGCCCTGTGAGGCAGGTCTAAGGCCCAGTGCCCTTGGGGGCCGAGTGCCTGACCCGCAGGGGGCAGGGTCTGCCAGTGCCTGGCAGTTCCACCTTCTCCCGCAATTCACTGTGCTTTCTAGGTGCGTGCTCCTGGAAACTCCCCGTTCTCCGGTTCTCCGGGCCCTTACGGCCTCCCTCCCTTCCAGGCCCAAGGTCAGTGCAGGTATTGGTTGGGGTTCTCCCGGCCTCTGCCTGTGCGTGATGCCTGGCCTCGGCTCCAGGTGGGAACCGGGCTGGAGGCCGGGCAGTTGGTGCGGTTTGAGCGTGACCCCTGGGCGCGGAGGACGTGGGGGCGGGCCATGCGTGCAGCTCCGCGCTGGCTGTGAGAACGCCAACTGTGGGCCTTAGGCGCGTGGGCTGGCACTGGTTGGAGTGCTGTAACTGGCCTGGCTGCGTAGCCTGGGCCTGAGGCCACAGGCCCTGTAAGGGAGCCTTGCCTGTCTGAGCCAGCGGCACCCCCCCTCCCATCCCTCTGGGTGCTGGGCTTCCAGGAACCCCCGGCCGGGCTTCTCCACGCTGGAAATGCACTTTATCACCTTTTGGAAGGCTGGTAGGGTGGCTGGCAGGTTCTCAGGCTCCGAAGGGAGCAAGAAGGGGCATCCATGGAGTGCCTGGGACACTGGGCCGGCTCCAGCTCCGAGCCCGGCCTCGCACCCTGGGACCCCCAACTTGGCCGAAGTTTCTGGGTGGCTTGGAGACCAGTGCCAGCCTGGCTTCCGCTCCGGGCCTGGCACCACGCAGCCGTGTTGGACCCGGGACTAGGGAGGTGCGACGGGAAAGTTTACGCCTGGCACTCGCTGAACGTCCCCCCCCCTTCGGGTGGGTAGTGGGCGCAGGCAGAGGGCCTTGGCGAGCGAGGTGGAGGCGGGGGCACTGGCACTGCGCCGCCGGCAGGGAGGCCGGGCTGGGCTTTGGTACGGGCGCTGCATGGGTACACCACCCGGCCCAGCCTCCGGTGGTGCTGCGGCTAGGAGGCCACGGGCTGCCTCGGCCCTGCGCCCCGCCTGCTGCTCCCCGAGCAGGACTCCCGGGGCGGCGGGCTCTCTCTCTCTCCGAGGTCACTGTCTGCTCCGGCACGACGTGGGGAGGACAGCTGGGCACTGGCCATCTGACTGACTCCGGCGTGACATCTGGGAGCCCACTGGTGTGTGGCACGCGAAGCGCTTGATGCCGCTATTTAAATGCAAATGTGAGGGGGCTCATTGAAGCCTCTCCCCGTAAATCCGCACAAAAGGAATACTTCCCACCCTCCGAGGAGGAGGCGGCGGCGGTGGAGGCGGCGGCAGCGCGAGGGCCACCAGTGCCAATCGCGTAGAGCGGGGCCCTGAGCTGTCGCCTGCGCATTCGCGGCCCTGGGTTTACAGCGAAGGTCAGGCCCCACCCGGACGGCCCCTGGGAGCGCTCTGCGTGCGGAGGCTGGACCCGAGGTCTCGGGGGACCTGCACAACTTCCAAAGTGCCAGCCTGCCCTCCCCTTGGCTTCCCCTACCTGGGTGTTGGGCGCCCTTAGTTCCCTAGAAAGGGAGGGGGTGGGGAGGAGCTCCCGCGGGAGGCGGCCGGGCGCAGGGACGCGCACGCAGCCTTTCTCCAGACTTCCAGGAATCGTCCTGCAGCCCCTCCCCCGCGCCGCGCGGCCTGGGTGCTCCAGCCCTCGCTCCTCTCCGCCTAGGCTCCCGCCCCATCAGAGCGAAAATCTTGGGGTAGGGTTAGGTGGGGGCCGAGGAGGCTGCGCTCCACGGCTGCCCTGCAGCAGGCCGGGCCGAGACCCTGCCCCGGCGGCCAGTCCTGGTGCCCGCCGCTCAGAGCCAGCAGTGGAGTGACAAAAAAGATAAAGTTGGTGAATGATAAAGGCCGTATTTTCCACGCTTTGGGTGCGGACCAGATGATCTAGAAAATGAGCTGAAATGGATTCAGCCTCCAAGCCTGTTGTGAGAGCAGCTGATTCCCCCATTTCGGGCCAGATGGCTGCTGAACACAGATTTGCATTCATTTTCGCTTAATATCGTCCAAAACAGTGGGGCAGCTGCATTTGTTGTCAAAAAGGTTTAAAACCCCTTTTCTTTCTGGGGCAGGATCGTTACCTTATGTGATGGGCTTATAGAACTTTTTTTCCCTCTTTAGTCAACAGTATCAGATTTAGAAGGATTTGTTTTTAAACCTTCTAATTTGGTAATCAGATTTAAATCGCCTTGGTGCGTGTAATCTGAATTAAAGATACTGTAAATGATTTTAAGCAGGGTACTTTCGTTAGCGCGAGGAAGCGGGCACCTCCAGCGCGGGCCGGGCATTTTAGGAAGTGTGCTACAAAGAAGGCATTGTTTCCGAATTCTAACTTCATCTTTCCCGAAAAGGCATTTTGCATATTCTGACAATAACGCCGGCCTGGCCGCTGGCCCTGCCTAGAGCCCCCAGGCAGCTAGACTTGCGGAGACAAAGCGACTTCTCAGCCCCACCCTCCACTGACGGCCAACTTTATTTTGCGTTGTCTCTCCGGGAAGAGAGTGTTCCCTCCTGCACTCCGCCTGCTGTGGGGGAAAGCTCTGGGCTTATTAGGAATACAGAAATTTTCTTTTAATTTATCGTGAATAGTTTCCATACACTTTGATTTAGGGTTATTAACATTCTATACAGTGGCATCTTTAATATGTGGCGATCGCTTCTAAAGACTAATCTCATTACCCTCAAATAGTCATAAAATATGATTTTATTATACTTACGTATTTAATTAGACGGCCGGCACCGTAATGGATTTTGAGATGGGACCGGCGCAACAGATTTGATGATTCACTTATCTTCAGCAATAGTCATTAACCCCCAACACCAGCAAAATAGATTGCTTTCCAACACATCTTGTTTCTCACCCCTTCCAAGAGGCTTGGGGGGTCCCCGGATGATGTAAATCGGACTTCGATTTTCCCGATTAATTAAAATATTAGCGTACACACACTGCCAATTCACAGAAAAGGGAGTGCTACCCCAGGCACTGCGGGAAGAGGCTGCCGGGTGCCGCTCTTGCACCCTGTATTTGGGTTTTGTTTGTTTGTTTTAATCAAAACAGCCCGATTTCTCTCGGCAGGAAAGTGCCAGGACAGCTCTCTGTGGTCTCCTGGGTCTGCAGTCCCAGTCGCGCAGATGTCCTTTAGGCGGGCTGTGCGCCTGGGCTCGGAGTCCGTGCTGCGGGAGCCCGGCCGCCCGGCCCCCCGGCCCAGGCGCTGCCGGCGCCCCGCCGCCCTCCGATTCCTCGAAACTAGGTCGGGGAGCCGCGCGCCGCGCGCTTACCCGGGCCCGGCGGCAGCAAGGGTAGGACCGGGGCGCCCGTGGCGTCCGCTCGGCTTTTAGAGCGGATGGCGCCGGGGAGGTCTGGGCACCTCGCAGGGCGCGCAGCCTGACACCCGGCTCCAGGTCGCCTGACAGGCCGGGCGCGCTTCCTGTCCTCCCGGAGAGCCTGGAGCCTTCTTTGTCACTCGCTGCGCCTAAAGACAGGAGGGGGGGACGGGGTCTCCCGTGGCCACCGGGAAAGAGAGCATCTGGCAAAGCCCGCCTCCGACGTGGGTCCCTAGCCCAGCATTCGGCGGCCTCCGCCAAGGCAGCCGACACGGGCGTCCGGAGAGGCCCAGATCGGGGCAGACCTGTCTCCCCAGCAGCCTTAGGTCTGCTCAGAAGCCGGGCTGAGCTGAGCGCCCCGCCTGGGCGAGGGAGCCCTGCTCCCCTACTGCCGCCATCCCCCCGTCGCTCGCCCCGCCGGCTCCCTCCCTGCGGCTGGCCTTCCTCTCCTCACTTTCCCCCTTGGGCCGCCCCGGGGCGGGCTGTGGCCCCTTGCATTTATTGCATGCGGTTGTGCAAGTCGGGGTGCCTCGGCATGTCACCCCCTCCTTCCTGCCGTGTTCTGACTGTCTCTGTGATTTGGGGAGAAAGTATTAGGGGGACCACGCTGCAATCGTGCACTGGTTGTTTCATTTCAAGATTTATTTGGGCGAGTAGTAACTTCCTTGGCTGCGGGTGGGCGCGAGGAGCCGCAGCTCGTGGCTGGGGGCGGCGGCGGCGCTTGGTGGCGCTCGGTGGCGCTCGGCGGCGCTCAGCGGCGACGGGGCTCGCTGGGCTCGCCGGGCTCGGGCCGGCTCGCCCGCCGTCAGGCAGTCAGTCGGCGAGCGCGGCGGCGGCGAGGGGCGCGGCGAGGGGCGGCCGCTCCCATATATGGCGCAGGCACCGCCCCCCGACGTCACCCTCTGACAGCGCCGCTCCCGGGGGCTTCGAGTTTTGGCTCCCGGGAAAGGGTCCATTCCTCGGGGAGAGAGGGCTGAGTTTTGTGCGCCTCCGTCCGCTGCGCGCGCCGCTCCAGGCCCCGCCGCGCCCCGCCTGCGCCCGGGACTGCGCCGCGGCTCTCACTGCCCCGTTTATTTGTCTTTGGAGCAGGCGGGCCGCGCCAGAAGCGGACGATCCCGCAGTGTCCTGCAGCCGCGGACGCCGCCCGGCTAGGATGACACCACGTTGAGCGCGCCTGCAAACAACAACAACAACAGCAGCGCCTGGCCGCGCGTCCTGCTTCTCCTGCTTCTCCGGAGCGCCGCCACCGCCAGTGCAGCCGCCGGTGCAGCCGCCCCCGCGCCCGTCCGGAGCGCACGGCCGCCGGTGTATGTCGCGCCTGCCCGGGACGGGCTGAAGCCGGCGGCGGGCCGGACCGCAGGCGCCGAGCCCCGAGCGCCGCTGCTCGCGGAAGCGCTTTCGGCCGGGAGCGGCGGCCGCCGCCAGCAGTTTTCATGTTTGGGATCCAGGAGAACATTCCGCGCGGGGGGACGACCATGAAGGAGGAGCCGCTGGGCAGCGGCATGAACCCGGTGCGCTCGTGGATGCACACGGCGGGGGTGGTGGACGCCAACACGGCTGCCCAGAGGTACGTACCGGCCGGCCCCGCGCGCCCCGGCCCGCGCTCCGGCCCCGCCGGGTCCCCGAAGCTGGCCGGCGCCGCGCTCCTCACCGGGCCGCTGTCTCTTTCCTCCCGCAGCGGCGTGGGGCTGGCGCGGGCGCACTTCGAGAAGCAGCCGCCCTCCAACCTCCGGAAATCCAATTTCTTCCACTTCGTGCTGGCGCTCTACGACAGGCAGGGGCAGCCGGTGGAGATCGAAAGGACCGCTTTTGTGGACTTTGTGGAGAAAGAGAAAGTAAGTGCGGGCACTCAGTCACACCCTCCATCTTTCTAGAAGTGGGAGGCAGGCGGCGCCCCAACGCGGTGGCCTGGGGAGCCCCCCTCGGCGGTGGGGCTGCTCCTCCAGGCGCCCCCGCCGCCACGTGCGCCGGCCGGACCGCCGAGGGCTGGGTGGCTCCTCTGCGCCCCCGTACTCGTGCGGGGCCAGGAGGGCGCTGGGCCGCCAGCAGGAAAGTGACATCACCGCGCTGCTCCGAGATAGGAATCCTGCCCTGCGTGAGGCCACGGGGCCTCGGTCGTGCAAGGGGACCGAGCGCCGTGGCCGCGCGGACGCCCACTGCACTAAATGCAATTATTTATCGTTACTTTCAGGAGCCCAACAACGAGAAAACCAACAACGGCATTCACTATAAACTCCAGCTGTTGTACAGCAACGGTAAGTGGCCGCTGCCACCTCCCCGCCCCTGCCCTGCTCGCTCTCCATTCCCGAGAAGCTTAAAGGACATAAAGATTTGGAGATTAAAACGACACGGATGTAAACACGAAATCTTCTCGTGGCGTAGAAGGAAAACAAAACAGAAGCGATCGATAAGTCGATGGCACTTCCCATGATTAACCGGTGGGGCCTGAAGTAGAAAGTAAAAAGCAGATCGATAGAGACTCCAGCTGAGCATCACTTTTAAGTGACTTTTTTCAATTTTGCAAATTAATGTTAATTATTGAGATGGGGGCAGCTCCATAAGCCAGGCATAACTTACTTCCTGGGCTCGAGATCTTAAAAATCCTCGAGAGACGTTAGAAAGAGTTCATACTCTGCTTTGAGCCCTGCTTTCTGTTTTCTAAAAATAAATGACCACTCGGGCCCACTGCGGGGTGGTCAGGCTGCTCTTGGCCACACACACTTTCTCGCACCTTGCAGGGCGAACCCTGAGAGTTGTAAGGTCCTTAATTAAGAAAAGAAAAAAAAATACAGCGAGCAGTGACTGGAGTTTTCTTTCTGGCCTGTGAAAGGGCATGCCTGAGTTTTGCTGCATCACGAGGCTGCAGTCCCTGAGTCCCGGACTTCCTGTGCCCGTGTGCCCTTGCTAAAATCCTGATGGGAACCTGTCTCTGGTTTTTTTTTTTTTTTCCAGGAGTCAGAACGGAGCAGGATCTGTATGTCCGCCTCATAGATTCAATGACCAAACAGGTGAGAAAGTTTAAACCTTCGAACCGATTTTTCACTGCTCAGCTGGGGCTGTCCTGGGGTCCAGAGACTAGCATACTGACAAATGGATCTCCTGGTTTTGTTTTGCGTTCAGCTTCCTTGACGTGTTAATGAGAATTCCATATTTATCGGAATAAATGAAGCGATTGGCAAAATAGTTTGTTGTCATGGAACAGGACAGATATGCTTTATTAAATGGCTTGTGATTGGATTCAAGTTCTCTCTTAATTAATTATGGTAATTAATATTTGACAGAAAAATTTCAAGATGCCCCCCTTCCGTGTGTTTTTGAATGTTTTTTCTTTCTCCTTGGAATCATTTCATTGATTTTCCTTTTCTCCTCTAACAATGGCAACTAACTCCTTCCCCAAGCCCATTGAGCGGGCCTGATCACCCCATTTTTCTCCTTTCCCGTGTGACGGTCTGGTAACACGAGACGTTTGTTTGGATTTAAAAGTTAAATGTGTTGGGGTGAAAAGTCACCTTGTTCTCCTCTAGTCCATCTTCACCTCCCGGCCCCCCATCTCCATAATTCAAACTCTGAGCTCCAGGGGTCACCCCAACCCGCCGGCGCCCAGGGAGCCGCTCTGGTTCCCTCTCCCCCGCTCTGTCATCCCTTGTAAATAACATAATTACAAGCAGTTCCTTATTAAATTATTTAACCTGTCTCGGCCAACTTTTCCGAGGATAACTACTGGCTCTCGGCAGTGCCACTGAGGGCAGGAGAGCGCTCTCCTCCCCTCCTGACAGGGCGCAGCCTCCGGCTGGTTTTGTGCTGGGTGGTACGTGGCCGTTCAGTTGCGTTACAGATTTTTTCCCTCCTTTTCTTAAAAATAGAGGGTTGGGGGAGGGGAAAGTCCAGTGCGCAAATTAAATCCACTCGGCACAGATTGATTTAAAATATACTTCCAAGCTGGACTGCAGGCTTGGAAGGGGAAGTGGCGTCTGCCTTTCCGAGGCTAACTTTGAGAACAGGAGCCTGAGAGAGCCAGCTCCTCTGCACATTCTGCAGCCCAGTATGCTTGTCTCCCAGCCGGCAGGCAGGCAATCCGTTTTCCTATTTTACTCCCCTTTTAGAAAGTTTGTCCTTGCCTAGGCAACGAGCGTGGTAGATTTCAGTGTCTCGGCGGGAACACAGGGTGGTTTTCTCGTAGAGTAAAACAGACCTGACAGGTAAACTGCGCTTTTTTTTTTTTTCTGACAAAGACGGGCTGTGTGCCCTTCGGTAATTATTTCCCTCGGATTCAGAGGAGCCTGTGAGAGCCAGGTTGCTCCATGACAGGCGTTTTTATTTCTTTGTATGTAAGGGCTGATGTTTTCAGGGAAACGCTGTCGTGTAATTAAGCGGTTAATGCAGGCAGCCCTAAGTCTCCCTGTTGCTGCACGGGGAGGAGGGTTTGTTTCAAGTTCACTTTTATTGTTCATTTAGCCACGGACCTTTGCGGTATAAACAGGGCTGAAAATAAAGGCATTTAATCTCCTCTCACTGACGGGGATGGTAGGGGGGTGGAAGGGAAAGAAATAGCCCAGTAACTGATCAAAGAGTCAATGGCGCTGAACCGACAGTTTATGGATTTCTGTTTGTGCTACAAAATAAAAAATAAATCAAATATAAATATGGGGCTCCATCGGAAGACAAGCGCGCTCTCAGAAGAGCTGGTGCCAGCCGCGCGCCCTGCAGCCCCAGGCGGCCATTGGCCGGCGGTGACTCTGAGGTTCGGAGCCTGGCGGAGGGAGGCTGTGGCAGAGGGGCTCCCGGCACCCTGCCCTCTTCCCAGAGGGAAGCCTGGCTTCCTCGGGAAAGGACTTTGTCCACCTGGAAGTGGAGGAGAGTGTCAGAAGTGCCCGAGGAGGTTGGAAGTAATTTCCAGATAATTTTTTGAAGGGGGGGCGGGAACTGGAGAGGGCTCCCCTCCCCCTTCCTGGAATTTTCTGCCGGGAACGTGCGGCTCCCGCCCCCTGCCTCTCCTCCGGTGGCCTTTCTCCGTCTTTTCTTTCTCTTTTCTCTTCTTTTTTCTTCTCTCTCTCTCTCTTTTTTTTTTTTGGAGCGGGCGGCCGGCTCGGTCTGGCGGTGGAGCGGGGTGCCGCGGTGGCGAGCGCACCTAGGGCTGCACACCATCTGGCGAAGCCTCTGCTCAAAACCCACCCGAGCGTGTGCGCAGACACTGCCTTTTTACCCGAGAAAAATCATTGTTAGCAGTTTCAAAATAAACACCAGATTGGCCATTAGCACTTTCTTTCCCAATATCATCCAGCGAGGAGCACGTGGCCGCGCGGGCCGGCGCCCGGGGCCGCCTGGGGAGCGAACGCAAGGCCTGGGCCGGCCGCGGCCACGTGCGGCTGCTGCGGACCCGCTCCAGGGCTGCCTGCCGCCTGCAGAATCCGGCGTAGCCCGGCTGGTAGGCCTCCCGCGGACTCTAGGCGGCGGCTGGGCCCGGCGGGCGGTCAGCCGCTGGTACCTGGGCTGGAACGCTCCCTCCTTGCTCGAGCCCGGGGAGCGCGCAGGGCGGGCGCGGCCCTGAGCTCCAGGCAAACCGCTGCCCCAGCCTGGCCATCGCCCGCTTCTTTAGTCTCAGCGTGTCCTCAGGGGTCTCTTCCAACACGCACTTTGGAGCTCGGATCAGACAATGGCCCGAGGACGCGGTGTGGCAGCCTAGGGGCCCGCAGTCCCGTGTGCCGGGGTCGGTGCCAATGCGCCGTGGCTCCCTGTGCCCTGATTTTGCCCCAGCCCCTGCGGCCGGCGTCCTCCCAGCCAAAGGCCTCGCACAGGCCGGGAGGGCGCTCGGGAGAAGAGGCCGCCTTGGCCCAGCCCCGCTCCGGGCGACCCTGCGGGAGCGTGGCGTGGCGTGGCTGGGCCGCGCCGCCTCCCCCGCCCGCCTTGCACCTGCCGCCCCGCGAGGCCTGGGCGACCGGATGCTGAAGCCGGGGCACTGCTTAACCTCCGCCTCTGCTTGTCCCCGCTCAGGCCATCGTCTACGAGGGCCAGGACAAGAACCCGGAGATGTGCCGCGTGCTGCTGACCCACGAGATCATGTGCAGGTGAGCGGAGGGCTGGTGTGCGGCGGGCAGGCGGCGGCCTCGGCGCCAGCTGCGGCTACAAAGGACGCCGCGCCCTGGCGCCGCCACCCCGCTCGGCTTCGGGATGGGCTTCGATTGAAATGTAATCGGCCGGCCGCAAGCCGCAGCCCCAGATCCCGGCTCCCTTCCCTGGTGACCAGGGTCCCCGCCACCGACTGCTCGCGGAGCCAAAAATGTGTGGGCGGTGTCGCTGCAGGGTCCTGGGTGCCGAGGAACCAGGGATCGCTGGAGTCTCTCGGCTTCCCTCTTCTGCAGCGCCGCGTCCGAGCCGCACAGCCCGCTGCTGCTGGGAGAAGGAAACTCCTCCGCACTCCCGGCAGCGCGGAGAGCATGAGGGCTGGACCGCGAGTCCGCCGCCGGCTAACCTTCTCCCCAGGGCAACCGGCGCCCTTCCCAGGCTGTTAGAGAGCAGAGCGTGCCTTCCCTGGGATCTCTGTCGGAAGAGCAATTTCCCACCTGTTTTTTCCTAGCTACCACAAGAGTTTCACCCCGACATGGCAAATAAAAACGCGTCATTGACTTTGCATGCGCGGCCTGTGAAAAATCGTCGGGAGGAGGAACAAGGACCTGCTTTGCAGGCGCAGGCGACAGTGGCGGGCGCAGGCTCGGCGCGGCAGGCTCTGCCTGGCTGCGGTGCCGGCTGCCTAAATGCCATTTCTGAGCAGACATATTGTTACAGCACTAATATACAAAAGCTGACTTTTTCTCATATCAGGTAATAAATATAAATTACAACCAATAAAGTGGAATTTCTTTATTATCCACTTCTGCATGTTCTGCAATTAACATAGAAAGCGCACAGATGTGATTTAGGCTGTGAGTGGAAGACTGTAGACTTTCTTTAATCACTTTAGCTGTCAGCTTTAAAAGGCTTTATATACTTTGCCTACCATATGGTGTTAATTTAGCTAATTTAGACATGTAACCATTATACAAGTATGCTTTTTTAAAATGCAAGAAGCATAACATTTTTGTTTCATTTCTGCTTTAATTAAAGTTTCAATAACAGAGTTAAGGTAGGCTTAGAGGAGGAACAATAGAAGTTTCTGATAGATGGATGCATGCTTTTGTGGTTATAATTAATAAGTGCCCAAAAGAAATATTGGCTGAAGGTGGCATCGTGCGTCTTTCCCAGAAATAACAGCTTGACAATTAGAGGTAAACAAAAGCTGAAGCTGTGAAAAGTTATTCCCCAGCCTCCCGCCTCCCTCCTCAGTTCACTGCAAAGACAAACACCTACAACATGTTTTCCATATTCGAGCATTGCCATGCAGACGGGAGCTGTGTTGCCCTCCTCCTAGGAGCGGGTGTGTTCCACCCTGCTCCTTCCGGTGGGGTAGAAAGTTACACCCTAAGTTTAGCCACAGAGCACGTGAGCTCTCCGGGTTTAAATGTGCCAGGCGGCCTGGGTAGGATAACTTATTTTGTTGACACCAGCCTCTTGGCTGTCAGACTTAAAAAAAAAAATTACCAGTCAGGCATAAAAGCATGAAATGTGTATTAAAACCACTGTTCACCATTGCTCCACAGCCGGTGCTGTGACAAGAAAAGCTGTGGCAATAGAAACGAGACACCCTCAGACCCTGTAATCATTGACAGGTAAGGATGACTTCTTTCTTTTTTCAAAACAAAACCGCAGCACCAGCCACGGCCTTCGCCTTGACTCTGGTTTCCAGCGGCTGCCTGGCGCAGGGGCCGGGGCTGGCCCGGTGCGCCCCGCAGCATTTGTTGTCTGCCTGTGTTACCATGCACAGGTGGGTTGACTTGGAAACCTGGAGGCTGGCTCTGTGGGGATTCGGTAATTGCTTTCCAGTTGTCAGGGGAAGCGGTTTCATCTGCCACCGCTCTCGCTGTGAGGAGCACTTTATGCCTAGAGAGTTCCTGGCTTTAAACCCAGAGATATGTCATAAAATGCTTTTTGCTAATTTGTTAACAAGTATTTCATTTTTACGTTATTTTTATCTCGGATGAGAACTGACGTGGAGACTTGGGTGGTGTTGCAGTTGTCACTGTTGCCCAGCGTTAGAATGAATTTAATCTGCTCTCAATTAGTTACAAAATGTCTCCTAATTTTTTTCCAATTGTGGCTGTCGTTTTATGTCAAGTAGCAAATATGTAACTAGCAAACCAAAGTTGTTATAATTGAAACTAATTACACATGCTGGTTACATTTTCCAACATTAATTTCCATAACGAGATGAGCTGTATGCATTCTTTACATTTGTTGCTCTTCATCTTGCTGCTTACCACGTTCCTTGGGCCACACAGCAGCCTTCGGAGCTGCTACCCCGCAGTCCTAAGGGTGTTTCTGTGGGTTTGGTGTTGCTTTGGTTGAGACGACAAAAACACCACCCTCACCCCCATCGCCAGGTTTCTGTGGCCTGGAGGGGGGAGGGCTTCTGTCTCCCCAGCAGAGGGTGACAGCAGCAGAAGGCCCAGGGTGTGATGGGCTGGGGACTCTGGAATGGGCACCCCCATCGGACACATGCTGGACATGCACATGGTACACAGTTTTGTGAAGCACAGGGTTAGCCTGTTTTGAAGAGGGGTTGGATTTCAGCCGCTTTCATTACAAAGTTATCTTTTGATCGTGAACTTTGCTGTCCAGTGTCTGAAAAATTAAACCCGGAAAACTCCCTGAGTTAAGCCTCCAGAAATCCGCGCCACCAGTGGGGAGAAATGCTAATGTTGAACTAGCTGGAATAGCTGTTTGCTTAGTGGGGAATGCTCGGTATCTGACAGAAGGGACGGCTCTCTTATTAGTAATCAAATAGGGCTGCCCAGTTGTGGCCGTCACTCAGCCAGTGAGAACACGCTCAACACTTTATAGAACTCAAACTAAAAAAAAAAATCAATATCGTTATATTTGTCTTCAGTGTGGTGGCTACGGAAATCTTCCAGCGTTGGTTTGTTGTGTGGTGCCTGCATTTATTTTGTTTTCGTGATTGGCTGGAAGTGTTTGAACAGCCTGGGAACCTTGTCTGGCTGTGCGGCGCTCGGAGAGGCGCCGTGTGCTTGCTCGCGATGCAGGGCGGAGAAGTGTTTCATCTTCTGAGTTGTCTCCGATTTGTGACACGGGCACGTTTGAAAAGACGACTTGTTTTTAAACCGTGAGGTGTTCAGCACGGCCCAGTAATTGAGTAGCCGTGTTGATTCAACTAACATGTGTCGGAGGCTGTGTTTTCCCCTCAAAATCACTTTGGGTTTGGGTGACAGTCCATCATTTATCGACTATTAATACTGAGTGATCTTCAACACTCAGGTTTTGTCACACTGGGGGCAGTGTCTCCTCTACCTATGCAGAAACAGACTCGTTAATTCTTGTCTGCGGGAACGCTCTCTTATCTTCGGTTAATTAAAATATGTGCTGAGAGTACTGAAACCTCTCTAACCTAAGAGAAGTGCGTGAGCATCTGGTATTCTAGAGGCAGGAAAGGAGGGAAAACCGCAAAAACGTTTGGTGAAGGGGTTTGCCGAGTTTATTTGAATAGGGAGGACTTCGGTCTGGTGTGTGCCTGGCACAGAGGCTTCGGAGGTCTTAATTATTGATGGGAAACCTGCTCTGCCTCTAAATTCAAAGATATGACAATTTTATAGGAATTTTAATCGCCTCCCGTGCCATGGATGTGAAGGTAAGGATGGTTTTGTGCGATGACAAATAGGGTGTACACTTTACCATCGTTAAGAGAGCTGTCACTTGCAATGACAAAATACTATTCACATGTGGTTGCTTGGTGAAAACCCGCGTGTTCTGACTGTGGCGGTGGTACCATCCTCAGGGCAAGGCACGTTTCGGAGGGGGGGACATGAAGAATTTAGTGTTCACTCTGGCGAGTTGTGTTAATTGGAGAAAGGAAGGTTTCCGGTGGAGGGGCCGTCTTACAAGAGAGAGATGCAGCCTTTTGCGATGGAGGCCCCGTCTCCCTTTCGTAGTGGGAATCGTGTCTGTGGGGCGAGCGTGGCCTCCTCAAGTCGGCGGCTTGGGTGCTGCGGCGTGGAGCGCCCCGTCGGACGGGACGAGCGGCCAGCCTGCAGACCCTCCTCGGCACTGTCATTACTTGGTTAGTTGGCTTAAAAAAGAATTATATACAGCGTGCTCCACCGGCTCCTGGTGGCCTTTGGATGCGTTCAGCAGTTCCTGACCAGACAAGGCATGTTTGTCCTGAGGACATAGACCAATCATTCCAACCTGAATTGAGATCAATGGGCCACACTCGTCCCAGCCCACACCCAGGCTCTCCGGCAGGCCAAGCCCACTGCTCTCTGTTACCAGGACGGAGGAGGCAGCTCCCCACTCTGGCAGGCAAATCACATTCTGTGGACTCTGACGCCTTAAATCAATTAATTACACAATTTAGTTCAGTTATCTTTCACGAGCATTAAATACTCCTGAACAGCGTGGAAGACCCTCAGAGTTAAGAAGAGGGGAAAGTGAGGGTGTTCTGCCTTAGGAAACCCTTTTATTGTGAAGGTTTCACTTACCTTAGCTGTTTCCTTCCTCGTAAAACAATGCTAGAGAAACCATCTTTTATAGCTCCGCAAATATAATTATACTGCAGTGCATTTAAAAGAATGTGACGACTTCTGGGGTGAAGGAGAAACCCTACACTGTGGGGCAGGAGCGGGGTCAGTGGAGAGCTACCGTGGCGGAGAGTGTGTGCGTGGACGGTAGTGACCTGCAGAGAGCCCGAAGGAGGGGGCATGTGTGTGTCCACACCATGCACGCACCCCCACATACATGCTTGTGTATATGTACACACACACACACACACACACTCGTCACGTTTTATAGTATTGCTGAAAAGGACGGGGTATCGTTTTCCTCGTGGAATAATGTTTTCTGGGAAAACACAAAAGCAGATGGTCTTCATTAGGAACACCCATTGTCCACACAGCCCGACTACGAACAGATAAATCTCTCCCGTTTCACCCGTGCATTCCAAGGGCTGTGAATGATTACAGGATGTCGGCGTAGCCGCTAAACCAAAACCACACTTTGGCTGTCATCCTCCCGTGCCATCCCATCCCGGGGTGTCACCTGAGCCCCACGGTCACACCCAGGGAGCCACATGCTCTTACCTCCACTGCCACCTGGCCGGGTGGACCGGGGCCCAGGGTCCAACCATCACCACTGGGCAGGCGTGCCATGGGTGCTGGGACGTCCGGGCAGGCGGGTCGCACGTGGCCCCATGCAGCGCCCAGAGGGAGTGCGAGAGGCGGGGCATTCCAGATGGCAGGGTCTCCGGCGGCCCGCGCAAGCGGGCACCCCCGTGGCGGCCGGCCCCCTCCCCGGCAAGTCTGGCATCAGGCTGTGGAGTTCGGGAGACTTGTCATTCCAAGTCTGTCCTACTTTCCTGTCTGGAAGCCAGACATCTGTTTATCCCATTTTCTTTCGTACGGAGTTTGGAACGGCTCGAGTTGGGGAGGGGGAGCGAAGTTTTGTCATATTTAACAGCTGTTACAAAATATCAGCCCTGTGGGCGCTGAACATACTTTTCAGCTGACCTCAGATTTTTATACAGAACTGACACGGGATTGCAGAAAAATATTATTTACTTAACCTTTCATTGTCTGCGATCGCACGTGCTTCCTGGTGCCCAAACCCCAACCACCTCAGCGCCGCACCCCCGCGCCCCGAGAGCCCGTCGCCTCCGTTCACAAGTCTGGAGTTTGCACCTTTAAGTGATTGCAGAACAGTAGCTGAAGACCGATTGGAGATTTTCTTTCTTTCTCTCTCCCCCCCCCCTTTTTTTTTAGTCAACAGTGTTTCCTTTCACTTCCTGTCACAAAGGTCAAAGAGAGCGACCTTTGCTGGCAGTCCTCCCCGCTGAATTATTCATAGCATTGACTTTTTGTCAGCACACACAGTTGTGCTCTGGGACGTTTTATTCATTTACCTCATTTAAAGCGCCTTTCTGCACCTGTTCAAGTATTAATATCCTGTAATTTGGGCCTAATGCCGATTTTGCTGAACACTCATTATATTTTTTATTAGCTATATTTCCAAACGATTATGTATGATTATTACCGAGCCTTACAAACAGCACCGGGCTATTCCCCAGCCCTTACATCTTCTTGTCAGGTTGTTTTCAGAAGCGGGGAGGATAAACATTTGACCAGTCCCCCTGTTTTTATTCCACTCCGTCTCCGAGCACAGGACTCAAAGCTGCCTCCCTCATGGTTTTGCACGGGCGTGATTAAATCCAACTCCGAGGGAGCTGTACAAATGCCAGCGTTTATAAGGTCAACGCTTTTGTTAAAAATGCTATGTAAATGAGGATCTGCAAAAAGGGACATTAAATAAAATTAAATTCATTGTCTTCTTTAATGTCATTTACATTTTGGCTAAGCCCCGGGTCTGTCAAGGAGGATTTTAAAAATATTTTTAATTACACACCATTTAGCGATCCAAGGCTTCCTTGTCAGCCGCGTTTGGAGAACCTGCAACCCAGAGACTGTTTATTAACTTCCTCAACAGAAGCTTGTCACTGCCTCTGCATAGTGCAGCGAAAACAGTGTATAGTTCGGGGTTCATTTTTCCTCCTCGGTTTCCTTAAAGATGTGAATCTAATTACCTGCCAGTGGGCCTCGGCATCCCGGAGCCCCCCACTTGGTGCTGGCTCTGTGTGGGAGGCGCTCCTTGGTCCGGGTTTTGTTTTAATGCATTGGGACTTCAGTGAAGGGAAAATATTGGCCGGAGAGCCGGCCGTCTGAAAGCGCACTTTGGATGAATGGACGTGGCTACAAAGAATCTGATTTTGCCTGGCACCGGCCCCGCTGGCGCCGCGCTCAGGTGTGAATGGCTGTTTTATTCCCTGGCAACGCCAGTGCAGAGAGGCAAAAAGTTCACCGCGCTCATTCATCCTCTGACCATTTTTTTCATAAACTTCTGAAAATAAACAGAAAAGGAAGAGCTGCATTATTGAGTCACAATGCCCGGCTTTCACTTAAATGGGGAGATACCGGGAGGGGTCCCCACGCCTCTCCTCCCGACAGCCCTGGGGACAGAGTCCGCAGCCCCCACGCTGAGGCTGCGTGCTGACCGCCCCGGGTGCCACAGGGAGTGGGACCAGGGCCAGGGCCACGGCCACAGCCAGGGCCAGGCCCAGAGCCCGCACCTCCGCTCCAGGCCTACAGAGATTTACGGTGGCCTGGCCGGGGGAAGGGCTCCATGGCCAGGCCCAGGCAAAGCTGGGTTTAAAACAAGCCACACAGCCGTAATAACTTCCGCAGCACGGCGCAGCCCTCTGGCTCCCGTCCGCCCGTGCAGGGGAAGCCTCCTCTGAGCTGCTGTGCACGCAGCCGGGTGTGGAAGGGCAGGGGCGGGGGAGGGCTGGCAGCCCGGCTGTCAGAAGCTATAGTCCAGGAGGGATGTTGACGCAAGCCATCCCAAGCCTCTGCGGCGGCCTTATCAGGTGAAGAGCAACGCTATTGCCAGTGCCTGTAATTGTGTTAGGATGGCTGGGATGAATTGGATTACCTTATGGAAAGCCGCCCAAACTCGGGGTTCTGGTACGCATGCTTACAGGAAGCAGATAATTACTCGCTGTGCACCAGGAGATAATTGGCTGGCCGGGCCTCCTCTGCCTCCCAGGAAGGGGCGACGCTGGCCCGGGCAAAGCGTGCGGGACCCACGCCCGAGGACTGGGGTCCTCGCGGCCCCAAGGTGGCCCGCCCCTGACGCTGTAATTTTTGGTTACTTTTCAAAGATGGTGAATAATTTATCAGAATTCAAACTAACAGTGGCAACAGGAGGCCCGTTGGAGGAGATAAAAATTCCAGGCTCTAATGATGGAAATTGTCCTTGCAGACAGGAAGTGATTGACAAGTCGGGGTACAGGAAGTGAAAACTCGTGGAGCTTAACCTGTACTTGGCAAGGCTGCCAGAGCTTACACTCGGGGAAAATGAAAACCATTCAGTCCGCTGGCTCTCGGAACACAAGCCCCTCTGTTTGTTTATCTTCCCAGCAAATCTCCCCAAAATGTTTGTGGTCGAAACTCTATAGAATGAGACCTTATGCTGGTATTATTAATGCTTTAAAGTAAAAATATGGCTATAATTTAGAAAAATAAGCAGAGGAATTCTGCGTGTCAAGGGTTTTCTGGTGGTATTTTATAAGCTCCTTAGACTTTAGGGTAACCAGGGTTCATGAAATTGTGGAGAAAACTGTTTTCAAAACTATTTATCCGGAAAACAGCCGGGCACATCTGTCAGCATAATAAAGGCTATCAATTGGCCAACAATTTGACGAGGAGCATGGTGGGGGCTGGTAATGGGCTAGCTCCGTCTCGGTTGTTTTGGAATCGCTGGGTTCCCTTTCCCTTTGCAAACAAAACAAATGGAACATATCCCTGAGCAGCTCCCCGGCTGGGAGTTGCTCAGCTAGAAAAGGCCGGCACGCCTGCCGGCCGGCTGGCCAGCAAGGACCAGCAGCATCTGCGAGCAGCAGAGAGGGGCCTCGCCTTCCCAGGCCCTCCCGAGGAAATGAGTTTAACATGTGCGGAAAGCAGGGGCTCCCGCCTGCGCCGTGGTGGGACGCAGAGCCTGGCCCGCAGCGGAAGGAGTCGGCTCCAGCCTGTCTCTGTTGGGTGTGCAGGGAGCGCACATCTGGGGAGGAGGCTCCAGCGCACCCCCCCCGCCCGCACCCCCTTCTCCTGGTGCCTATCCCCCCCCACCTCCCCAACCCCAGCAGAGAGCAGTGGGAGGCAGGATGCCATGTCGGGTCACCCAGACAGAATTCCGGTCGTGTTGAAGTCCCCGCAAACATTCGCCCCTGCGATGATGAATTCCCATGGTGTGGGGGGAGGCCATCCTTGACCACAGGGACCCACCCCCGGGGAGAGCCTGCAACAAGGGCTCCACGCAAAACCGCACACCCCCCCATCCCTGCTGCGCATGTCCACCGAAAGGGAAAGCATTCACCCAAATGGCCAGTGTGGACGCTGTGGAGTCCCTGAGAAACAGGCCTGGAAGCCTGCACCTGGTCTGCAGCCACCTGAGGGTGACCTGTGCTGCCGCCACCGAGGGCAGCGCACCTTCTAGAGCTGCGCTTGTGGGAGTGTGGCAGCCAGACCTCCCTGCCCTGGATGGTGCCCAGCCCTGACCAGGAGGCCCAGTGGGGAAGGGGCCCCTTTTATTTTAAATAGCACACAGCAAAGCCAGCTTGGCGCTGGGGAGGGGCCAGGGATGCAGCTCTGCCGTCCTGTGGAGGAGGGGTTCCTCCCAGAGGGTCCCTTAAGTTTTCCAAAACCTTCGGGCTCAGGGGCTGTGGTCGGCAGGCTCCGAGACGCTGTTCTGAGAGGTGGGTGCACGTGGCCTCTCGCATTTGCCAGGGCTCAGAAGCATGTCCCGCTTTCGAAGAGTGGCATCCCCGCCAGGCTGGGAGACGCAAATGGGGGCCAGGGAACTGGTGGCCACAGAGCAGCGACATTAAAGCCACACCGGTCGGTGTCAGGACACACCGCTCCAACTTTGCATTTCCTTCCTCTGCGTTGGATGTAGATTCCAAGGGGCCCTGATAATGCTTTTTGCAACAGAAAGATGACTAGACTTTATCTTCCGGAGCAGTTTTAGGTTTTCAGAACCAGAAACAGGAAGTCCCTACATCACACCCCACTCCTTTCTGTCTTAGTGACAGCCTGCATGAACGATACAGCGTGACAATGGATGAAGCCACATCGATACGTTGGGATGAACCAAGTCCCTACTTTGCATTAGGTCCACTGTGCGTGTTGTGCATCCTTCGAGTTTTGACAAATGCATGATGACATGTATCTGCCCTTTCGTATCACGCATAGAAGCTTCTCTGCCCTAACTGTCCTCTGCGCGCTGCCCACTTAAAGGGGCCCCCCACCCCCCGCCAACACCGCCATCTCTACTGTCTGTGTAGTTGTGTCTTTTCCAGAACACCGTGAACTTGGAATCACACAGTGTGCGGCCTTTCCAGATGGGCTCCTCTCGCCCAGCGAGGTGCACTTAAGGCTCCCCCATGCGTTTGGGGGTCTTTCAGAGCTACTGACGGCACTCTTTGAATTTCAGGGGTTTTTTTCTTCTTAAAGGTTTCTGAGCAGGGTTTCTCCTCCATTTAATGTCTTGGTGTTTTCATAATAAAGTCCTTTACCCCTGAGCTTATCACAGTTTACAGAGTTTTCACCCTTGGATGGTGTCTGTGGGTTCCTCATGGCTTTTGGGGGTTGCCATCCCCACCCCCCCACCCCCAAAGCAGCTGGCTCCTTTGCACGGAAATGGAAACATTTGAACTGTTTACCAAGAATTTAGCTAAGCAGTGTGGCTCACGTTTGCTTAATATCAGGGGTTTTTCCTAAAGAATACTTTTTTTTTTAGGGTGTTTAACTAGCGCAGGCCATGGAGCGAGCTCCGGTGAGTCACTGGGAGGGCAGTGAGGCCAAGCTGCAGTGTGTAGGTGAAATGAATCCTACGTTGGGTATAGTGCTGGCTTTTTTTTTTTTTTTTTGGTTTAATAAATTAAACTACAAATTTTCTTAATTGCCAAACAAAATGTTAGGCCAGCTTCAGCCACTGCGGACAGTAAAACACGGCATAAAACCTGCTGAGAGTTATATGTGGTATTTAACGTGAGCCAGAGCAGCGCACGGGTCTTTATGGTTGAGTATGAATTCACACCCACAGCATTTGGTTCACATTAGGGGAGGTTTGTAAATCAGGTCAGTGTGCGGGGATGGGGTGGTCCCGGCAGCCTCTCCATGTCTGTCCTTCCGGACGCTGGGTGACTGGAGGCGCTGCCAAAGGGGGCTCCCCGCCCGTTTCCATCTTTTCAATGAAGCGGTGCGTCCTCTGACACCAGGAAGATTGGGCCAGGGAAGAAGAGGGCCTTGGCTCATCCCCACTGGCCAGGGTCAGTGGCCTGTCCTGGCCACTGGGCAGGGGCCATCATTTACCAAGACTCAGGCTGCCCATGGATCCCTGGCCGGAGGGCTCCCCAGGGACAGGCAGGAAGGATCTGGGAGAGTGCTTTCAGGGTGAAAAATGGCAATAACTATCATTTGTTAAATTTGACAGGCAGGTTCTAAACATAACGGCCCTTTCTCCAAAGATCATGATGTCGAACAAATAAATGAGTTATGCAAGTTAATAAATGGCTAGATGCCCCATCCAGAGGTGTGCCTTCGAGCTGTGCCATTCAAAAATAGGTCCTCCCCTACCCCACCCCTCCACCAGCAGATGCCTGAGCCCCCCATTTCTGTTGGTCCCCCCAAAATCTTCTGTGCTGGACTCACTGCTCCCACAAAATGCCGTGTGCCAATGGCTGTCGAAGAAAACGCGCCGCAGTGGAGGCACACTTGCCTCGGTCTGGGGCGGCGCGACGCCTGGAGATGCTCCCCAGCTTTAACGGGGCTTTCATGTGCGGCTGTGAGCAAAGCAAGGTGCAGGAGCACCTTTTCGCTTTAAGGGAAAAATGATTTGCCTGCTGCACGTGTCGCGGTCAGAAGCATGTCTGCTGGGCTGGGGGTGTCTGTCATGACAAGTGGCTGCTGCTGATGTTTCCTGAGACCCCATGATAATTGTTCCCAGCAATTACAGCGTCCAGAACCCCATGCCAGCCCCAAACACATTTGTTCCCATTTATTAGACTGCGAGCAGTAACTAATTTACATTGTTTCAGAGTTGTGCGTTATGGTAATTTACTGCGTGTGCCGGGGTCACCCAGAGTTGACCAGTCGGCAGGGCGGACCCGTGCGAGGAGGGATGGAGGGTCTACAAGCCTGAGGCCCGTGGCGCGGGGGGCATGGGGTTTGAAAACCGCTACAGCCTTTTTAATCATGCTTTGATTTATTCTCTGTTACACTACTCGCTCTACCCCTGTTCCCTCTCTGTTTTTTAGCAAATCACATCCTGGAAGGGATTTTTTTTTTTTTTTTTTTTTTTGCTGCAAGGAAATGGAAGCGATATCTTCTAACGAGTGGAAACTTTTACTAATGCCCTGAATAAAATATTTGTCAGCGGCCTCCACTAAACGTGAAAGCACTCCGCAGAGGGAACAATGCCGTAACTGTTCCCTTCCCGTCCTCGCAGGTTTCGTTATCAAGTTGAGGAAAAAGGCTTGTTTGGGCGAAAATAATGATCATAAATAGAGCTGTACGGCGGGGCGGGGGGGGGCGGTGACAGTGTCTGCTATCAGGACCTGCAATTCCAAGGAAATATGAGTGTTCTGATCCAGGGAAGCAGTAATTATCTTTTTGTGAGGGATGTGCGTCGGTGCGGGTGATGAATTGAGCGCAGATTGGAAGCGTGGTCTCACTGTCGTGTGCGGAGATGGGAGAGAGCCCCGGGACCGCTCGCCGCTTCTGCTAGTTCACAGCCAGCCAGTTTATTAGCGCAAATCCCAAATGTTTAGTAAACTCATTAGGTTCCATCTCATGCTAATTTATCATCATAGATGGAACCCTAGCCGCGGAGGCCGGAGGACCGCGCCGAATCCACACGCCTCTCGGAGCTCTCTGATCAATCACCTTCTCTGTGCCGGCAATTTTTCTTCCGACGCCTTCCACGGGCCTTAGTGATCCACGGGATTAGGCACGGCGATCGGTCAGGGTCCTCGGAGCCGTCTCCCCCGCCATGCTTATCTGAAAGGTTAAGGGGTCCTGTGCAGTCTGACGGGGGGGACCTCTGTTTGCCGGCTGCTTCGCCACCCCCGACTGTTTCTTGCCCCTTTCTCCACCTCCCAGCCACCCCCTTGCCATGCCCCTCCCCTCCCCTCCCTCCCTTCTCCACTTTTTCCCTTTCCTTTTACAATCCAGTCACAGAGTCGAATTCAGAGAATTTCCTTGCAAAATCAGTTTACTGAGAAATGCATCATGGTACATAAATGTCAAGTACAGTTTATTCTAAACTCCACACAGTGTTTTTCTTTTAAAAAATCAAGCTTTAAATGCCCAGTTCTCCTGACATTTTCGTACATATTCTATAGTGTTTTCGGAGAGGATAATAACCTTTGCCTGATCCTTGGCAACAGCTGCGAAGATAATGAAATTCTTATGATATTTCACCAGGTAAAATGTGAATTGCAGAAGAAAAGCTATTGAATTTTTATGGATCTTAATCGCATAAAATGAGATTCATGGGGCATACGTATAACTGTACTCGGCGGACGGCGGGCCGAGGCACGGAGGACCGGCCGTGCACGCGAGGGGCGCTCAGGCCCCACGAAGGAAGCGCTCCCTACACGCCGTCTGCAGCTGGGCCCGAGCGTGATAATGAAATATGACAGAAATTTCCTTGTGCTGGATCAGTGGCAAGAGAGGTCCTGCTCGGCCCGTATTAATTCACCTGACTTATGTTCCAGGTCTTGATTTACCTGATGATTAAAAACTTCTGCAGGCTTGCTCACCAATTGAAATCAGATCTCATCTGCAGCCCAGTGGTATTGATCCCTATTTAACATCAAGGCTCAGAATTGATTGGCATTGATTAACAATAAAAACGCTCTTCTCCTCGCCCGGCCGCCTGCCGCTGCCCTGGTGCAGGCGCGCGGAGGTGTTGTCCTGGCCGACCAATCTGAGAAGAGAGACGGCCCCACCCGCAAACCCACCGTATATCTCAACGTTATTGTAACTGGATGCTGGGCCGGCAGTGCAAATTGATTTTATTCTTGTTGTTTAAGATAAATATCTTTAATACATTTCTCATCTTATTTAGGATTTTACAGGAATAACTTGATTACTAGAGCAGTGATATTTTTCTTCTTCCCGCGGTGCAAAAAAATGGATTAAAACATAAAAGCTGTAACAACATCACACCGGAGATGAAATGTTAATCAACTCAGAAGTCACGCATGGGGCGGGAAAGTTGGGGGGATGTTTTGCCCTTGGAGCCACGCGTGGCATCTGGCCTCACCCAGGGCTTTCCAGCCCGGGCTGGTCGGCAGCCACCATGTGCTGATGGCCGGCTTCACTCCCTCTGGTCTTGGGGAAGGACGGCCCCCAGGAGCTCAGCACAGAGAAACCGCTTGATAGGCCCGAGCCCAGAAGTGTAAAAGGAGACCAGACCGTCTCTCCTGGTCTCTTTCCGCGGGTGAAGATGGAGAGGGAGTTCGCACAGTCCTCTTAACCAGCAGCGGAGAGAGAGGAAGGCGCATTAAGGGAAATAAGTAAGAAAAGACCTGCGCACTGAAACTTTTGATCTGCATGCTGGGGGATACGTCCTGTCCCCAAGCCCGACTGGTAACTGGCACTCGTCCTTAGCGTCCTAGCGTGCTGGAGGCCAGGTCCAGCTGAAAGAAATTATCCAATCTCTAACATCCAGAAGTTTACAGTTATATAATGATGGAGAAAACCACAGGTCCCCAGGGATGTCAAATTTTAGAGATACTTTTAAAATGAAATTATCCAGCCAAGCCTCTAAGACAACCTCCTTGTACTTAAGACAAAAACGACAATCTGGAATTAATTTTTTTTTTTTTGGTGATAGGGCAAATCCAATTTGCTTCTTTAACTGTTGATTAAGGAGCCAGTCCTACAAGGCTGTCCTCTCTAAGTATCTGCTGTTTATTTGTCTGGAGAGCAGCTCGAATCCCCTCCAACCGGGCTGTGCACAGGCCCCAACTGGCTGTGTTTGCATGGAGGAGTGGGGGGGGTGGGGGAGGTGACCCCGCCAGGTCGCCCCCCTCAGGCGGGTAGTGCGGGTGAGAATGGAGGAGAGAGATCTGTTTTCCTTGCAGCCTTTCTCTCAGAATGGGGGGGGGGGACGTCAATTAGCAAGCAGCACGTAAGCAAACACCTTAAATTAGAATGTTCTCTGAGGCCCACTGGACTAACGCCAGCACCTGGTCCTGCATCTCCGAGGCACCCAGGGCACCAGCTTCCCTGGGATCCCCTGCGCCCCAACATTCGGCACAGATGTGTCTTCCCCACCCCTCTTTAAATTTCCACGGCGGGGGGCTGTTTGGGCCTTTCAAAATCAGTGACAGATATGTAATGTGATTTGCCACCGATGTCCTTTAAAAGTAAGACTCTACCGATGACATAGTTGGATGCTGTCACCAGATTTACACACAGGCAGGTAGTATTTGGGGAGAAACGAATGTTGTGTGTGGACCCGCCGTAGAAAGCCGGGGTCGTCCCTGCCTGCTGCCTGTGAGGGTCAGGCTGACCCCAGCTACCCCGAGTCCCGGGCCTGGGTTGGCTTCCCTGCAGGCGGGTCCCACGTGGGGAGCATGGAGCCCCTGGCATCCCTCAGCACAGAGCGGTGAGCCCCGGGACAGCGGGCACAGTGCTGCTGGGTTGGTCTTGTTCCGCTGGAATTTCCCGGACAGAGGGCCGAGCCCCCCAACACGCACCTTTCCCGGGTTTGTGGTTTGAGGGTTGGTTTAGTCGAAGCTCCTTAGGTCACTGTCCCAGGATGGAGACCCATGGGGCAGAGGGAGGGTGTGGGACCACCCTGCCGCTGGGTCCGCAGATGTGGACCCACCAAGTGCGACTCCGGGTTCACCTCCCTGGGAGTTATAGACGGAAGCCTCTCAGCAAGGCCAGGGGAGCCCCTGTGCCTTCGTGGGGGTCCAGGGCCCCTCACGGTGGGAGGTGTTTTTCTCTAGGCTGGAGGGGTGTGACCCCCTCCCCATGTACCCGCCTGGTCTGCTCCCTCCTGCATGTGGACAGGGCCTCACCGTGTCTGCTCTCTGCCCGAGGGACTGTGACTTCCACAGAGCCCCTGCTCAGCGCCTGCACCCAGTTCCTGTCCCCTCCTGGGGGCCCTTCCACAGGGCAGCCAGACCCCGTGGCCCTGGTCGGGTTCCTCCCAGCACGGCTGTGTGCACTCGGCCTGTCCCTCTGGCCTCCCTCCGAGTAGGGTCTTGCTCACGCCTGTGCCCTCCCTCCTGGCTTTTCCTCTACCTGGGCAAAGCCACTGCCATCGGAATCGCCTCTGCACGTTTCCCTTTCTGGAAACCCCCGCTTGACCCTGGGCCCAGTTCAAAAGCCACATCCTCTGGGCCCTGTGGCTGCAGACGAGCCCTTCCCTGCAGCTCTGTGGCCCCAGCACCTGGCCTCCACGTCCCGGTCTCGGCACCGCTCCTGAGTGATGGGGTTCCCTGATGGGGTTCCCCAGTCCCCACCTCAGAAGGGCCAGCTGGGCCTCTTCTCTGGGCATCGGGTCCCCCACAGCCGATAGAGCGGAAGTGTGTGCTGTCCCCAGTCTGTGTCCTTGGGCTCTGACACTTCCCGCTCTGGAGCAAGGGCCTGGGCACCACCCGCTGACCTGTAAGTCGATACTCCTGCTAAGTCCTGCTAAGCCAGCCCCGCGCGCTTTCACCCCTGCCGCCTGACGCCTGCCAGCCGGCCGGGCTCCTCTGTCCCGGCCCGCCTCTCGAGGCAGGACCCTGTACTCTCCTGACGTGAACCACGCTCATGAACGCCCGGCAGCAAGGTTCCCGGGCGCAGACAGCGCTCCCTGCCACGGGGGTGAGACCGGCTCCTCTCGGGGGCAACGTGACCCAGAGCCCGCCAGCCTGGCCCAGCCGTCCAGGCCAGAGGAAGGAGCCCCGTCCCAGGGCGTGGGGTCTGGGTGGGGTGTGCCCTGCGTGTCCACTGGGCCTAGGTGCCCTACGGCTCCCGGGCACCTCTCCTCCTTGGGGGGGGGGGGCTGGAGAAGCCCCAGGGTGCCCACAGGACTCGGCCAGTACCCTGTCTCTTCCCTCCCCTTCCCCATGTTAGCATATGCGAGGAGGATTTGGGGACAGCCTCGATGTGGCACATCATGGCCCCACAGCTAAGGTTAGGACAGCTGACCGCCTCCCTTTGAGCAAATGCTTCCTGAGGGCAGGCTCTCCATGACCTCTGCCCCCAGCAGCCCCGACCTGTTATCATCGTGCCGGGACTTCTTCCGAGTTGGGGACAGTGAGGAGCTGTGTGAGGTTACTCAGCCTGCAGGGGCCTGAACACAGGCCATGGGCCGCCCTGGTGGGTGCCGAGGACCCTCCTTGCGCATCCGCCCCAGCAGCCTGGGGGGCTCTGAGTCTGAGCTCTGGGTGGTCCGGGTGAGGCCCTCTCTGGGTCCCCACAAAAGGCAAGGGATTTGGGGGTGATGGCTCACAGGGTGGGGTCCATGGAGGTGAGGAGGGTTGAGGGCTGTGTGTGAGATGCAGGGTGTGCTCACACCTGGGCACCGAGTGCCCTTGGCCTGCAGGGCGACACTGGCGGGTGGCCAGTGCGGGTGTGGGTCTGAGGAGTGAGTGCTGGTGGGGCCGTGGCGTGAAGAGCTCTGAGCTCAGACCTGGGACGGACTGAGACCAGCCCTGTGGCATGGGTGGGGGTGGGCACAGGGCCGCAGGGCCCGGCTCCTCTGGGACTCCAGGGCTTGCTGGAATTGGAGATATTACTTGTGCATGCAGTTGGCACCGCCTAATCGGCCTGTAACACATTTAGACATGGTCTCGTATCAGTTACGTGTGACAGAAGTTGGCCACCGACCGTCGGGTTTCTGGCTCCATGGGGGAATTCTGAGAGGGTGTCAGCCCGCCCAGGAAGGTGACGGGACTGAGCCACAGGCGCGGAGCTCTACGTCCCCGGCTGTCTCCTGCGGGGGATGCGAACTCTGCCCCCACCCCGGGCAGCTGGGCTCCAGGTTTCCCTGGAAACGCTTCCTCAGCAAGTTTGGGAAAACAAAAAAACAGCACACAGCAACCAACAGCGTGTCTTTGAAGTAAGCCCGCCCTGCTAAGAGTCTTAAAATCCCGGGTGTAGGAACAGGCCTGGTGGCCACGGCGAGAACTTTGGATGGCGTCTTCTGTGGATTTGAGTCATAACCCTATGTTCCGACTTGAAGCAGTCCTTGGCACATTGTCCATCCGTCCTTCCATCTGTCACATGTGAAGGGACAGGGAGGCCCTGGAATGGGGGGCGGGGAAAGGTAGGCAGGGACGGTAAGGGTGGACAGTGCGGGGTGCCAGTCAATCCCGAGGCCTCTTTGTCCTCCGAGACAGCGTCCACCCCTCGGCTCTGCCCTGCCCCGCGCGTCAGAGGCCGACCGACGGCCACCCGGGGTCGGGGGGACGCCCTGTCTCAGAATGCCGCAGGCTGGAGGCTGCCGAGCTCCGGGGTGCAGTGGAGCGGCTGCGGCATTGCGTCTGCAGAAGGAGGCACAAAGGGGCCTTGTTCGTTTGTGACAGGTCAGAGGTTCAAGGGGGCTTGGAGAGCATCGAGTTGGGGTAATTGAGTTATCAGATGCCAACTGGTGGCTTCCTCCTCTGTCAGTCTGACAGGGTCCAGGAGGCTGGACCGAGAGCCGTCCTGGTGCTGACCCTCCCCCCGCCCCTGCCAGTCCCCCAGGCTCCCCTTTCTCCCCCGGTCAGTCCTGTGGGCCACGGGGCCCAAGGAAGTGGCCGCCTCCCCTGCCCCCGACTCAGTGGTCTGTGGTCGACCCTCCCAGACAGCCCCCTGCCCACCCGTCCGCCCACTCGATGGCCTCGCCCGTACCGGCTCTGCTGTCTGAAACTCTGCAGTCACGGAGTGCCTGGTGCCCTCGCCAACTCAACGCAGAAGGCACTGATCTCACTGAGGTGGGGACCCCCGCTGCTCCCCAAGGGCTTTGCTGGGGGTGGCTAGCATGGGCCCTGGGGTGTCCCCTGAAGTGGCCTGGACAGAGGTCACCCCCCGAGGAGGAAGTCTGTGCCAGGACTCCTTGCAGGAGGTTTTGGGGCCTCTGTAGTTGGTGCGGTTATAGGGCCTGGTCCTGTTCGCTGTGCAAATGCGCGTGCCCGTGTGGTATTTTGGGAGAGATCAGCTCCACGTAAGAGATAGTAACGTTATTTAGGGATAGGGTGACTTTTCATCGCCTGTCACCTGTTGGGGGGTGGGCGTTGGAAGGTGCTGGAATGCAGTGCTTCCACTGTGAGTCTCTCAGGACCATGGTGTGTGGCGCAGACTGGTGAAAGGGCTTGGGGAGGGGTGCCGGACTCCTCAGAGCAGTGTGTGACAACCCAGGGTGGCGGCCTGCAGGTGCAGGGGTCTCTTCCATACCCCACTGTGACAGAGACCCCGCCATGACAGAGACCTTGTATAGGGACAGATGTGGTCCAGGGCCTCCCAGTGGGCAAGGGGTGGGTGGACTCTCCCCTCCCAGGGCCCCTGCTTAGTGCTCAGCCAGGCCCGTGGGAAGCCCCTCGAGTCCCTGTGTGCCTGGTCCGGTAAGTGCGTGCAGGTGGCCAGGTGGACCCCATGGGCATCATAGGGCCCAGGTGCCTGAGAAACCCCTCTCCTTCCCATCGCCCACTGGCTGCTGCCCTGCGGACCCCCAACCTCTCTGCTCTCAGGGGCACCCCTCTTAGAGCCCAAGGGAATCTGGGGGTGAATTTTGGTGCCCAGTCCCCTTCCTTGAGCTGGCCACTGCCCTGGGAGAGCCCACCCTCCCGTGCAAATAGGGGTCTCTGTACAGCCTCAGAACCCACGGGACTGCCCATCCCGTGTCGGGTGCCAGTCCTGCTGCTCGTGGAGGCTCCGCCCATGCTCTGGACCCACTCATGGGTCCAGGGTGGCAGCGCACTGAGAGGCACCTGTGTGGGTGAGCTCCTGCGTGTGAGCACATGTGTATGAACGAGTGCGTGCATTTGCATGAGTGTGAGCACGCATTCGTGGGCACCCATGGGAGTGTGAGGGCACGTGTATGAGGCCACATGCATGTTTGCACGTGTGTGAGCACACTGGTCCATGAGAGCCCACACATGAGCATACCGGTGAGCACACATGTGTGGACATGTGTGAGTGCACGTGTGTGCCAGCTATCCCTCTCCTGAGTGCCCTCCCAGACTGCTCCCCTGCCCACCCTGTGCAGAGACGTGGTGCCGGTCCTTCCCACTCATGTCCCGTGGATGCTGTGCTCCTGCGGGTCTGGCGGGACTGCGTTCGTGTGGAGGAGCCGTGGGGGCCTGTCCTTACAGGAAACCTGGGCGAGCTCTTGGAGAGCTCAGGGATTCTCTGGGGAAGTGGCACCCTTGTCCTCTGCTGGCTGTGTCGGAGATTCTGTCCCCCGTGTGGGCAGTGGTGGGGGGGACCCAGCCTAGGCCACATCCAGCCCCACCTGGCCTCCTGGCCTCCAGGGGGTGGGATCTCCTGGCTGCTGTGTGGCTTCAGTGAAGAGAAAGGGCCTTCTCAACCCTCAGAGGTGTGGGAGATAGTCTGCAATGCTTTTTAAATTCCACATCGAGGTGTGTGGTTGGTTTTGTAACTGTAATCACACAACAGTTATGGACAGTTGTCGCTGTCAATGATTCTGCGCCATCTCGAGCCTGGCCACCTGTGGTGTGGGGCTGGACGTCAGGAGGCCCCACCCCCCTGTGCTGGTGGGGGTGTGCCCCTGGAGCCCCTGGGCTCTGTGGCCTCCACCCTCCCGGCACAAAGTGGGCTTCCCTCGGTGCCCAGGCCTGCCCCATCATCTGCCCAAGTGCCCCGGCCATCTGACTACCTGCTGCAGCTGCCCATGGTGTGGCCAGGCTGGGCTGTGGGCTGGACGAGCCTGGGTTGGGGCCCCTCTGTGGCAGCGGCCCTCAGGGGCTGGGCCTCTGGGCGACATGCCTCCTCAGCGGCCGGGGACAGGAGCGGTGGCCTCGAGCTGGGCAGGGCACGTGGGCCCTCCGGGAGCAGCCGTGGTCCAGAGGTGTCTCTGGCCATCCACGGCGCCTGCTGGCAGGAGTGCGTGGGACAGACAGCAGAGCTCACCTGCGCCTACGAGGATGGCATTGTTCTGTCCCAGCCCGAGCCAGGCGGGGAAGGACGCATTGTCCCCTCCTGACAGCCTGGAGGGTCTTAAGCTGCCCATCACCGGGCAGGGTGCACACCGGGCCCTGCTCCTCTCTGGGTGTGGGTGGAGGTGGGACCTCGGGAGAGGCTGCTCTGGGGGAGAGGGGACAGCCAGTGTTCCTGCTTCCCCGCCTGTGTCTCACCCGCTGATGGGGGGACAGTGCAGATCCCAGCACAGACCATGTTCAGATCACCTCCAGGCAAGCCAGGCGGTCGATGATGGAGAGACTGCCACCCCTCCTGACCCAGATCCACTGTGTCAGATGCCAGAAGTTTCCAGAGGCCCTGTTTTGCACGAGGAACAAACTTGGGCTTCAGCAAGGGCCGACCACGGGCTTTATCCACAGTGCCCCGTTGTGTGTCCTGCAACCCCTGGTGTGACCACGGGAGGGGCAGCTGGGAGGGGCATGTGGACCCCATTGTGGTGAGGCCATGTGGTGCTTCCTCGTGCCTGGGGAACGCCTCACCTGGTGCCCAGACTCCCTCTCTCAGCAGGAGCAGACCCAGCTAAGGTGGGAGGGAGTGGTGGTAGATTGGAAGGAAGCAAGGGGGAGTGAACTTGGAAACTCTTAGCTCCAACCCACAGCCTGCCACTTAATAGTATGCAAATGAGCAGTAGTCAAACAATTACCCAGGGAAAAGGGGCAGGACAGATGCCTCAGGGGAGCCCAGGGGGACCCTGTGTGCCCCCAGGGGCTCAGTTAGAGCCAGCAGTGTTTATGGAGCACCTACTGTGTGCAGGGGATACCCGCTAACTCAGAGACCACACCTGCCCCCCTCCCAGGAGCTACTTTTCATGGAGTGCAAGGCCTGCCCAGCTCCCAGGGTCTGCAGTCCCACAAGACCGGGGCTGGGGGGGGGGTCCTGAGCCCCTGGGGGGCCAGGTGGGCTGTACCTGCCTGGGAAGCGGGAGGGTACTGGTGACTTCCTGACTCTGGGACCTGCAGGGAAGGACTGGCCTTTAGTGCAGGCACCCTGGGGAGGGCCCTTGGGGAGGGCTGAACTCAGTCGGGGCCAAGGTTGCCCCACACATGGAACATCCAGTTACATCAGAATTTCTGGTAAATGAGGAGGCGTGTTTTAGGGTAAGTCTGTCCCAACTGTCCGATGGGACGTAGTGACCCTGAAGCATTCATCTCTGTTCATCTGAAACTCAGAGTTAGGGGTGCCCCGAGTTTCTGAGAGTCTGGCGACCCCAGTCTGGGTATGTTATGGGGGTAGAGGGCTGTGCCTGCCCCCCTGGATGGGCTTCCCGGACCCCTGGAACTGTACTGAGGAATCTGGGAGGGAATAGGGAGGGGCCGTGGGGGTGTGGGAGAAGGGGAGGAGGACAGATGGGAGAGGAAGGTGCTGGCCGGCTGGGCCAGAGTGTGGGGCAGGGTGTCGGTGCCTGGGGAGGCCAGTGGTTAGCACTGGCGGCTCCCAGAGGGGCGCAGGAGCCCAGCTGCCCTGCGGGGCCGTCCTCGCCCACAGCCCCGCCCTTTCCCAGGGCTCTGGCCCCCCTGGAGGGCGTGGTGGGGGGCCTCCCTGGAGGCTGACATGAACAGAGGGAATCCAACGAGGGCCTCCACTCCCTGCCCCAGAATTCAGCCTGCAGCCCTGAGGAGTTTCCCCGGGCTGGGAGCCATTCCCCTCCTTGCCCACGGACAGGGCCACTCGATCCTCGATGGCTCCCCAGGGTCTCAAAGCCCTTGTTCTGTCTTCCGAGTATGAAGGAGGCACTGGACCTGGAGTTGAGTGCCGTCCGCCCTGGGGACAGGCTGCTTTCCAGGCCCCCAAACATTTCCAAACCTCTTGGGCAGGCCGAGCCCTCGGTGCCCCTGGGGGAGCTCCCCGGCCCCTCCTGGTGCCCCTGAGTGCAGTCCCTGCACTGGCTCTGCACCCCCACATTAGCGCGCCCTGGGAGTCACGACCCAAAGCTCCCCACCCCCCAGGCCCTCAAGCCCCCTCGTCTGCGGTCCTCTCGGCACCCTGAAGTGGCCTGCAGAGAGGCGATAGTGATCAGCGGGGACATCGGGACGCACCGCCTCTCTCTCCGCGAATCGGGCTGATTCTGAGCGAATGAGATTTTAATCATCTGTCACCGCCGCCTGCACTTTTTCTATATTTATGATAATTTTTGGGTCTTTTTATTGAAATCAGTGTTGACTGAATCGAGCAGTCCTGATTAGCAATCTTACTGAACCCAGTCAAGAGTGAAATGCATCCCAGCCCCGTTGGTACACGGTGCGTTCTGAAATTGAAAAAAACGGGGCGGGGACGTTTGTTTGCCTGGGTTGTGGGGCCTGAGTGTTGGGGGGGCGCCATTTTAATTGCTCCCATGGACCCGAAGGCAGCGACGCTCCCTGCTTAGATGGGTGAGGTCCCGGCCGGTGGTCCAGTTCCTTGAACTTCATGGTGTTGGACAGAGAGCGTGGCCGACCTGGTTCTAGTTACGTCTGTGGTTCGAAGTGTGACATTTGCCAGCAGAAAAACAGAAACAAACTACGCAGGGAGCACTGCTTTTCGGGGAGGTGGGGAGGCACTGCAGAGAGGCGTGGCCAGGTCACCGGGTCGATGTCAGCCATGGTGGCACGTTGGTCTTTCAGGCAGGGGAGTCCACTGTGAGGGTGACGAGTAAGTGCCAGCTTTGAGCGCGCCCCTTTGGTTTCTCTGAGAAGGCGCAATCGGTCACACGGTGACACTCTCAGCTCCCTGGCGGTGCCCATACCCACAGGGCACATCTCTCCTGGCAGTGGCGGACTGAGGGCGGCCCTGGGCCCAGCCCAGGGAGGGCGGGGCCGGGCCGGGAAGGGGCCCAGCTGCTTGGGGATGGCGTCCCAAGGACGGGCCTTCTCCCTTGTCCTTCTGATTCCACCTGTGCAGCCGCACATGCCCCCACAGTGACAGGCGGGGACTGAGGCCACTGTCTTGGTGTGCTGTCCATTTCTGTTACTCAGGCATCCCAGGTCACCGAGGGAGGCGGACAACGGGTGCAGCGAAGCATGTCTGCCCGGCCGGCCGTGTGCACAGGTCGGTGGGGAGCCAGCTTCGTCCTGCACCGCCCGCCCCTCTGCCCCTGTGGGCCCGGGAAGACCAGTCCCACACCCTCCTGGCCCCAGGAGAGTCAGGACACTCCCCAGGCAGGCCAGCTGCCCCTGGGGACGGGACACGTGCCTGCAGGCTGTAGAGGATGGCTGGGTCTTGGCTCAGTCACGTCGGAGACAGTTGTGCTTCTCGGGATGGGGCTGTGGAGTGGGGCACCTTGGCAGCCGGGTCCTGATGGGGTGCCTGCAGGGGTGCAGTTACGAGGGGGCAGAGGAGGAGGAGGAGGATGGGGGGGTGCCCTCCGGCCTGGCCCGGTGGGTCAGGGCGCAGCAGCAGGACCCGGAGTGGTGCACGCAGCTCATGGGCAGTAGATTTTCTGTGAGAAAGTGACAGACTGGCTTCTAGTTGCCTTGGATCCGTCACCGTGGTGGTCACTGGGCCCAGCTGGTCCTGCCACCTCAGTGGGCGGAGCCAGAGTGAGGACATGAGGCGTAACGGTTTCTAAAACTCCAGAGTGCGTTTCTGACTGTTGGCTCTGGCCCAGACCAGTCCCGGGGACCAGAGCCAGCCATGGCGGCTCTTCAGGAGATGCTGTTTCGGGGCCCAGTCCGCACAGGGGTGATTGACGCAGTCGCTGTGTCTAGCACCCACGGTGTGGGAGGCAGGGCCCCACCCGGGCCACCGGGCTCCCCGGTGTGCCCAGGGAGCCCCTGACCATCTCAGGCCCTCCCTGAGCTTCCTGAGGAACGGTGCCATGGGGCACCAGGTCCCGGGGGGGGGGTGGTCGGGGCACGCAGTGGCCTCGCATCACAGATGTCCCCAGGACGTCCCCTTTTATGCTTTTCTTCAAATGCCGCTCTGTCCAGGCAGAGAGGACACAAGCCCACCACTGTGTGCGCGCTCACTGCCAGACACGTCGGGGCTGTCCACTGTGGGCAAGGCCTGCGCTGTTGTGGGGGATCGCCCCTCGCCCCGAATGTGTCCCGGAAGCCACGTGGACTCATGCCGCCGTGCTTGGGGGCCCTCCCTGGTGGACGGCTCGGAGCTCGGCGTCTAGCTCCGGCTTCTCGGGACGCGTCGTGGGGCCGCGCACCCAGCAGCCGCAGGGCCCCTGAGAGAGCCTGCGCTTCAGATTCAATTCCCGTCTGGCATCTATTAACAGCTCGTCACCGCGTGTTCACAATGCATTATTAAGAAGGCCGCTCTCCTGCAAATGTTTACGGAGCGCTGAATCCGTCCTTATTAGTTCTGACTCTCCACCGGTTGAATTCAGGCTAAACAGTGTCCTTCTGAGGAGTGGAGCCTCCTTGTCTCTGCCGTGTCGGGGCGCAGCCTGGGGACCCTCGTCCGGGACTCGCTGGGGGCTCCGCCTGCGGGGGCTCCTCACACTCCGCACCTGTCTTCTGCCGTTAGTACCATTAGCCGTGAACGTGGCAAAGTGTGGCTGCTGATAGAGTAAAAAATGGCCAAGAGGCACAGGGAGGCCCACGGGTCGGAGCAGAATGGCCGTGTCAGCCTGTGATCATACAATGACAAATCCAAGAACCGTCAGCGAAGGCCCCGAAGATCGATGAGTGGAGAGGTTTACTGTCATTGTCGCAATAAAAAGCAGACTCCCCGCATCCCACCCGGGCCGCCGCGCTGCCAGCCCACCTCGTGGGATACGAGACGGCCGCTTACAGGGCGGGCTGGCGAGTCCTCCGCACATGTTCCTGCTGCAGAAAATGAAGTGCGTGTGCTGTGTGACCCAAGTTTAAAAAGGTGTGGAAAAGGAGGAAATGGAGTAGGAACGGGTGTTAGCCCTGGGTGGCAGGTTTACAGGTAATTTTTATTTTCTTCATATACTTTCAGGTGTTTTCAAAACATCGCAGTGAGTTCCTCGTGGCCCTTTAACTGGCGGGTTCACACGAACTCCACAGCGGTTGGTAGTGAGGTAGCCCTTGTCGTCTGCCCTTGACCCCAGGCACTCTTTCTGGGGTGGCGGCCCTTCCCAGGCCCCAGGCCAAGCGGCTCTGCGTGGTGGCTGCTCCTGTCACGGCTCATCTCCCTGGGTCTCCGCTGGTTGAGGCCTCGGGCACCTGCGGAAGCCGACGGGGCACTACCTGGCTGGGCATGCCAAGGTCGTTGACAGGCATGTGACAGCATGAAGACAGTCAGGGAGAAGTGTAGCTCCCAGTGTGATGGTCCCATGTCCCATGTCCCATGTGGTCCTGTCTGCAGCCCACCAAGCAGAGGGTGGCATGTGTTGGGCCCCACCCCAGCCTGGGCCGGGCAGCTCTGTGCACCCTACTGTCCTCTCCACTGACTTGGCCTCCAGGGGTCCGGCCTGCTGGACAGAGCACGTGACTGTCTCCAGGGCTCAAGGCCCCCGGAGTCTGGGGCAGGTGGACATGGAGGGTGGAGTGAGGGCCGGAGGGCAGACGGACAAGGGCCCACGCCCCAGATTGCAGAGGGTCTTGCTCGTGCTGGGAGCTGCCGGCACAGGTGGTGAGTTCCCCATCGCCACTGTGTGCGGGCAGAGGCCAGGCCATCTCCTGGAGGTGCTGTTGGAGTCCCACCAGCGGGGCTCTGTCTGTATGGTGGGCCATGTGTCTGGATGCTTCTCTCTCCCCCACACAGGGTGTATCTGGTGGGTGAAGCCCGTGTGGGGAAGGTTCTGGGTTTGCCCCCAATCTCAGCACAGGCACGGGGGAACCAAGAGCTTTCACTCGCTTGCCTGAGTTGACAAGTATGTTGAGACCCCTTTCCCCTTAAGAACTGTGTGGCTGGAGTGGGCTGCAAGCAGATGTGGCCGATGCGGCCGTCCAGGCTCCTCGGGGTTCATGCCGCGGGAGCAGAGCCCGGGCCGATCTGTCCGCAGCAGCTGCGGGGCTTGCCTAGTTATACTCATCAGGCCGTGACGAGCACCTGAAGTCACTGTCGCTCACCGAAGACCAGACTGAAAACGTGTGCCGAGCTGGTGGGCAATTTTATGTTCTTGCCTCTGACAGCCTCCAAAGTGCTCCGAGGGGCAGCGGCCCCGGGGCTCCTCCAGGGCCTGGGGCGGAGGGGGATGCTCCCAAACCTGCCTATCTGGTCCGGGGAAGCCAGCCCCACATCCAGCGGGGGTCCTCGTACCTTGCCTGGTGCCCTCCCTGCAGCTGGCTGGAGATCCCCTTTCCAGGGGACACTGGCCTCGCTTGGCAGGTTCGGGCAGCTGTGACTGACACTCAGGGCCCACCTGTGACAAGGTGCCCTGTCCGCCTCGCCACCCCTGTGAGTGGGCACCCCTGTGCAGCCCTCCACCATGTTCACTCACCCCCCCAACCCGCCAAGGTTGTGCTGCACACCTGTCTCCCCCCGCCGCCAGGTGCTTCCGAGGTGGGCACGGAGTGACCCGAGGCCTGCGCCGCTAGGGGCAGAGTCCCTCACAGATCCCTTTCAGATCGGATTGTTCCAAGTCTTCCCTCCCGGGCTCCGGGGCCCTGTTCCCACTGTCCCCCACCCCACCCCTGCTCCTGACCTTCAGGTGCAGCCACGGGTCACAGGGTGGCTGGCACCTCTGGGCTGAGGTGTGAGCCCTTACCCACTGAGTGCCCTTATCCACAGCTCCCCATGCTCAAACCCCCGCTGGTCACAAAGCCTCCTTTTCCACCCATCACCCTTCAGTGATGAACCTCGGCCCGCGTTCCTGGTGTCGCCCTTGCAGGGTCCCCTCTGTGGAGCCCAGTGACTTGGGTCGCCCCTCCCAACCAGAGCCTGTGCCCTTTGCTGGCGGCGGACAGTGAGCCAGCCGTCACTGCATCTTGCCTGGCACATGCCCGGGTGAACGGACGAACGAGTGGGACTCAGCAGCAAGCTGCCCCCCGAGGGACTGGGATTCCTCCCAGTTCAGAGCAGCACGCTTGGTCCAGCGTGTCACCTGTCCTCCATCCTGTGTCCCCTTGTCCACACGTCCCCTGCTTGGTTTTCTCAGCCAGAATGCTGTAGGTGCGTCAGGGGTGTTAACCAGTCAGTGCTTCTTTCATTTTAAAATGCTCGGGGGCGTGGAAGCTGGGGAGGCACAGGTGCTCTGGGTCACGATCCCAATTCTCGACGGCGGGCTCCCCCGAGCTCCAGCGCTAGCGAGTGGGACTCCGTGTCCCACTTCCAGATTCCGGAAACGCTGGCCGGAGTGTGACTCGGGGCCCGCTGTTTTGTGGGGACTGCTGCCCCCTCACGTGCCCTGACTCAACTTGCAGGAACAGGAAGGCAGGGACGCGGTTTCTGTAGGAAAACCGTTCTGACCTCCTGAGGGCCCTGGGGGACACAGGTGCGCAGTGGCAGGCTGTAGGCCGTGGCTGGGACGGGGCTGCCCCCCCTCACCCCTGGGCTGGCTGAGCTCCTGGGTCTGGACCCAGCTGTGTGGGGTGTGCTCCCAGGAAGGGCCATGAACGCTGCTCCATCCTTCAGTAGCTGTGACTGGGGGCTGTGACGTCGTCTGCGTTGGGCTGGGCCTCGGCGGAGTGGATGGCCAGCAGACTGCCGGGTTCCCTTTGGTATAGGAGGGTGCTCCGGTGGGACTGGGTGGCACTGGCTGCCGCCCAGAGTGACCTGTGGTCTGGGACACGGGCTGTTGCTGCCACTGCCGAGTCTCGATGGTAATGCCTTACTGACGGGGCCGTCTGCATACGTGGTCCATAAGCTGTGGCACTGGTTCAGCCTGGCGTGGACGTGGGCAGGTTGGTCATGCAGCTCGTGCTGTAGAGGGGGAAACGGAGTCCCTGAAAGGTGTGGGGAGGGGTTGGCGCTGATTGGCTCTGCTGGGCTGCATGGAGGGGCGTGCCTGCCCCAACCTTCCTTCCTGGGGCCCCAGCAGTTCTGCGAGCATGGCTGTCCCTACTGGGGTCTCTGCCTCTCTGTCTGTCAGCTGAGGGTGGCTTCTGGTGGCCCATCACCCCCTGCCCAGCCCTGGGGGCCCTCGATGTCACGGCACGAGCTGGAGGCACACAGGTCGGGCACGCTGGGCTCAGGGCCCTCAGTACAGGGCCTTGGCTCTGCCCTCGGGGCTCCCTCCCACCCTACGGCAGTGATGACCACCCAGCACCAGGCCTGTCCTCCAGGGCTGCAGCTCCTGGGGCAGGGCCCGGGTTTGAACCGCCCCCCCGCTCTGCAGGGCTGAAGTTTTTGTGTATGTGGCAGGTGTTCAGGGTAAGAGGGTGCAGGCCATGGGGTTCCTGGCCCGGGCCCCGGAGGCTGTGCTGTCTGGGGTGAACGCCCTGTACCCTGGGCCCTGGGCACACCTCTGGGACACCCCTAGTTACGAGCAGGGGTTGGTCCACCCCGGAAGTGAGGAGGTGGCGGAGGGTGCAGCTCGACAGGGAGAGAGGACTCCACAGGACCGGGCACGTGGGCTGGGCCGCTTGTCCACACGCAGAGCGGGGTCTGGGGGTGGGCGTGAGCCAGGCTCCCGACGCATATCCTGGCAGGAGTGCACAGGGCATCCCGAGGGGCTGGAAGGGGCTGACTTGGGTCTGTGCGCCCGCCCTGCTCTGGGGCTGCGCTGTCCCAAGAACTGGTGACCAGTCCTGCCTTCACACGTCTGCTGGGGACAGTGTGTGGGGCAGTGCGTGGGGAACGAATGCCACACAGCAGATGACCAGGGTGAGGTGGGATGAGGGAGGGCTGGGCTGTGGCCGAGTGGGGCGGGCCAGGCAAGTTTGGGGTGAAGCAGCAGGTGTGGGGTTGGAGGGTGGGGTGCACCTGGATGCTCCAGGCCTTGGATATTGAGGGTGCAGGCACCACACCCCGAGATGCTGGTCACCCCCAGGGGCTTCACCTGGGCACTCAGCCTGGCTGTCACCTGAGGGCCTGGACCCAGAGAGGCAGTGGCTTTCAATGCAGGTGCGTATGAGAGTGCAGCCGGCTGGAGCCCCACTGGGCGAGGCCAGGCCCCCGGGGGCCGCTGCAGGGTGCCGGCCCGTCCCCGCTGGGCACATGATCTGCCGTCCAGCCTGTGGGTGACAGTCTGGGGTCACAGTTCTCAGATGCACTTGACCATCTGGGTGATTTCAGAAGCACCTCTTTCTGTGCTTCTTACAAGTTTGAATAATTGGGGTCACGCTTTTTGTTTTATCCATTAATTTTCCTTCGTCCGTGGAATGAGCTGCATCTCTGGGCGGCAAGGTGAGGTTCGGTCCCACTGGTGTGTGCGCACCACCCCGAAGGTCACGAGGAGCTGGCACTCCTTCCTCCCTCCAGGCACCTGTGTGCCTGCGCTGCCCTCCCCCAAGGACATGCGTGGGGGGCACATGCCACGTGGGGTGAATGGGGTGAGGAGAGAGAGAGAGAGAGGGAAAGAGAGGGAGGAGAGTGGGGGCTGGGCTGGGTCCTCTCCCCTGGTGTGGGCTCTGCAGGCTGCACCCCTGGATGGGCTCCGGAATGCACCTGTGGGGTCTTTCTTTTGCTTTTCCTTCTGCTTCTTCCTTCTACTCCTGAGCACCCACAGGTACTCCTGCAGCAGGGATGCCAGGGGCCGGGAGGCCACTGGGAGCTGCTCTGTCCCTCAACCAGCACCAGGTGTGATGGGTCTTCAGCAGTCCCCTTGCAGTGAAAGTTGGTCCCGTGGACACAGTGGGCTCAAGCACTGCTAGAATGTTCCTCAGGCGTTGCTGGAGCGGCTTTCCTGGATGCAGAGTGAGGGCTGGCCTTTCCTCCAGGCCTCAGCTTTGCCGGCCTCACCCTCTGTGGCTTCTGCCCCCACCCCGCGGGCTGGTCCCAGACACCCTCCCGGCCAGTGCCTGTGCCGTCCCCTCTGCTGGGGATGTCTTTTCCTCCTCTGGGTGTCAGGTTCATAGCCCTGCCCTGGAAGCTCCGTTCAAACACTGCCTCTTCTCTGACATACCCCCACATCTCAGCCATCCCCATGCTGCAGCCACACATCACCAGCCCCAATTTCGACGCTCCTGCTCCTGTATACCCCAGAACTCGCAGCTTGGTCCGCACTGTGGTCAGCTGTTTGCATGTCCACCCTCCTCACTGTCCCTGAGCGTCTCAGTCACGGCTGGGTCTCCGCCCCACCATGCCCAGCATGGGGCTCTCGGGGCGGTGCTCAGGGAGTACTGCCCTTGGGGTGCATGCAATGTGGGGGCACCCACAGCCTGTGCCTGGGTGTGCCTCTCACATGTCACTACCTACCAGGGGCTGCGGCAGGTGCCAGGGATGGAAAGAGTGGGTGTG
The DNA here is from genome assembly GCA_004024845.1 of Tonatia bakeri. Classification (NCBI taxonomy): domain Eukaryota; kingdom Metazoa; phylum Chordata; class Mammalia; order Chiroptera; family Phyllostomidae; genus Tonatia; species Tonatia bakeri. Next base: position 43,284 of record PVIA01003414.1, read on the forward strand.
GGAGGGCCTGCGGGCTGAGGGGCTGAGCGAGTCTCAGTGCCAGTGAGCAGAGCTGGCTCTGATGGCTGGGAGCCTCGACCCCCATGCAGCCTGCCCATCTGGGCCACTGTGCATCGAGGCCGAGACCCCAGCCAGGGGCATGCGTGCCCGCAGACGTGCACACAGAAGTGTGCATGCACACCTGGGCTCCATTCCTGAGCGTTCTGGCCTGTAGGCCCGTGGGTGGGGTGGGGGTCTGACTCTCTTTTAACAGCCATGTGACCCACACCTGCTGGTGCCCCGGAGGGTGGGAGATGCAGAGGAGGTGGGGCAGGCCTCCTCGGTGGGAGTGGCGGGGTGGGGGGGAGTGGAGTCAGCAGCCATGTTGCTTTCCTGTGGTGAGAAAAGTGTGTGGTGGTGTGGCCCTTGGTGTGGGCCTAGTCCCTTACACACAGATGGGTCCCTGGGGCCTTCCCGGGGGACAATGGGGCGGGAAGAGCCCGTGCTGAGCTGGTCTCTGAGCCGCCAGTGGGAGCCCTCCGCTGCGGGGACTGGTGGGTGTGGCTCCAGGAGGGAATGTTCCAACCCCGAGTCTCCTACTTCTGTGCGTGCTCCTTGGGGCTCCCGGGCCTGCATGGCTGTGGGACGGGGTGGGGGCTCCTGAACCTCCTCCGAGTTCTGGGTCCCGCATCTGCACAGCAAAACCGACACACACTCGTGGGCCATCCCGGAGGCGGGAAGAAGACCTGGAGCCCTTAGCCTGGGCCCTGCAGCCGGGGCCCCTTGAGGCCGGGTGCTCAGTGCTGGCTGGTCGTCAGCATGAGGGTGACAGTTTCTCTAAGAGTGTCCCTCTGCTGCGCTCAGCAGCTCCTTCAGAGGGACAGCCAGTCGGGCAAGGGGTGCCCCACGCTGTCACCTTAGTGTCAGGGAGCCAGTCCGAGGCCTCCGAAGTGCACCCCACCTGGAGCTCAGATGACCTCAGCCCGCCCTTTGCCGTGGTGCTGTGTGTTCCCTCTCGGGGGTTCCCTGATGTGGGCGCCCAGCGTGGTGGTGGGTGGGCGCCCCTGTGGCCCCGCACAGTGCACGCCTGACGGCGGTGGCGGGCCAGGCCCGGGGTCTGCGCTGCTGTGGGTTGGCCTTTCTGGGTCAGTTGTGCTTGTTGTCAGTGGGCCTCTCTTCCCCCCAGGACTTTTAGAGTTTTTGTTTCCTGCCGACATTTTGGAAGCTGGGGCCTGGACATGGCCTTGGGGTCTACAGGCCCTCCTCCCACCCCTGAGGCCCCTGCCTGAGGGCTGCTGCGGCCTGAAGTCCCTCCCGCCCCCCACACGGCCTCTCGGGTCCAGCTGCCCGTGTCCCCCCTATGGCTCTTGGGCCCTGGAGCAAGCAGGAGCCCTGCCTGTGACTTCAGGGCCCTTCCCCGTGTCTCCAACCACACCTCCCACACCACACAGGCTCTCTGTGGGGGTGGGGGTTTTCCAAGAGCATCGAGGGGCCAGCTTAGGGGCACATCTGAGACCCCTCCGTCACCTGGCCCCGCTCTGGGGCCCCTTCACCTGCCCTGGGCCTCACCAGCTCTGTGTGAGTCTTGGGGATCCTGCTGCTTCTTATCTTGCAGAGAAACCCCATTCCAAGAAGACAGCAGCTGTGTGGCCGTAAGGAAGCCTGCTGCCCCGGGAGTCCCCTCCCTCTGCTCCTGCTCACACGGGAGCCACACCCCCAGCGGGTGTCCCATCCTTCCCTTCCTGTCTTCACTCACCTGAGGATTTCCCACAGCCCATGTTTCCAGACCCAAGGGAAAGAATGCAGCCGTCATTGGCGCCGTCCTGTGCTGTGTGTGTGGTGGCACACAGGCGTGCTTGCATCTGGGTTTTCAGAGATGATACTGCGCTTCCTGCCAAACGCACGGCTGTCTGTGGGCTGGGCTCTGCCTCTCGGCGCAGCTGCTCTCCTGGCGAGGGTGTGGGGGGCTCTGTACCCGAGACCCCAGTCCACAGCGCACTCTGCCATCCCTGTGGGTTTTGGGCGGCTCCTTGTCCAGCCTGCTGTCCCAGGCATCCCGTGTGTGGGCGTGATCTGTGAGTCATGACTGTTGGGGAGTTGTCTGTACCCCTACTTTTGAGTGATAGTTAGTGGCTTCTGGAGTTGCAGTTCCTTGCTGTCCTGGACCCAGGAAGAAGCAAGGGCAGTCGCCCCTCTGGGGCCCCCACCCCTGCTAGGCCCTGGCCTGGGCCTGGGGCAGGTGCAGGGATCTGCTGTCCTTTGTCCACCAGATGACTAGACATCCCATCCTGTCCGGCCCTGGCCTCTGCCCCAGTACTGCTGGGTGGTTGGACCTGACCAGGGGTGGTGAGCACCCACCTCCACCGGCAGCTGGAGCACAGTAGACATGTGTGTGGGGCCTGGTGTAGGCTCACCCAGCGCCCTGCCCCAAAGCCCAGCCAGGTGTACTGTGTTTTCAGGTGTGCAGAGTCCCCACCCTGCCTCTGTCTTCGCTCTGCCCCCTTCCTTCCCGAGTGTCCCCTTGGCCTCCTGCCACTGCCTTCCTCAGACCTGATGTAATGCCCAGGGTGACTCCGCAGTTCTCTCTTTGTCACTTTTCTCCCCACTGGGTCCTGCCCCTCACTGGTCACCCTGTGTGGTGGGCAGAGCTGGGGGTCAGCTGGCGGCCTATCTCTGGGTGCCCCTCCCCCCTCCCCCATCTCACCGCAAGGCAAGGCTCCCAGCACCGTGGAGGCCACTGTGAGTGCCCTGCCCTGTCTTGTCCTTTAGACGAACGGGATGTGCCCAGGGGTCCCTCCCGTGGGGCGCTCCCGCGCTTGGGGTCGGAGGGGGTGTGCAGGCCCTCACTTCATAGACAAGGATCCTGATCGGACAGCCCAGCACCCCCTGAGCCCCATGAGCACACCGGCCACCTGGACAGGGCAGCCCCACCCTCCGTGTCTGGGCAGGAGGGCCAGCTTTGCGCTAACGGGACACCTGCCATTTTTCTCCCTTGTTCTCTGAAGTTCCTTTACTGGCTGAGGCTCTGTCTCTGCTCTGGCAGTGTGAACACCCAGGGCTCTGAGAGTGCCCGGCCCCGAGACTGTCCTGCCAGGAGCCAGGGCCTTTCTCCCGCGTCCAGCAGCTGGGCCTTCGGCGGTGCACACCCAGTGCCATTCCTCAGCCAGGGGGTCCCAAGCACTGTCCGTCCACACTTGGTGCCTACCAAAGCTGGGAGTGGGTGAAGGGTGGGCAGTGGGCCCTGCGGTGGGCTGGCCTCCGCTGCCCGAGTCCCCAGGGCCCTGGGCCCCAGTGGGGCCCCATCCTCTGGGAGGAGTGTCTCCTCCTTGGGTGGACTTTCGTGTGGAGACACTGGGCCCCTGGGGGGGCGGGAGCAGTTCTGTGATATGAGACCCGGGTTCATGAACTGTCTGGCCTGGTGTCCCGCCCAGGACGGGAGCCATGATGGTAGATGCCGGGCACTCGGGCAGATACCCCGTGAAGGATAGAAGTGGGATTAATGAATAAAGATTTGGCCGGAAACGCTGTGACTTACACTCTCTGGGAAAGGGAATCTCGGATTTAGACGAGAAAGCCGCAGCCAGCCCCTGTGGGTACTGGCTCTGGGTGGGTGGGCCTGAGAGGCGTCCAATCGTTCCACCCCTGCACAGGTGAGGAAACCGAGGCCCAGTGCAGGTCCCAGCACCCGGCAGGGGCCCCACGTCCCCTCGCAGGCTTCGAGCACCCGCTGGGTTCCTCCCGGGGACTGTGTCTCATGATGAACTTTCACAAGGAGCTTGTTTTAGGGAACCGTAGCTCTGGAGGTGCTGGAGGTGGCAGCATCAGGACCTTTGGACCGGCTGGGACATGGTGGCCCCGCCAGCTGTTGTCACATGGCTCGGGTCCATGTGTGGCCACCCCAGTGAGCTGGGCACATGTGCACATCTAGGAAAGGGGGCGGGCGCTGCAGGAGTCCCTTCCCTGCTGGTCCATCGTCCTGGACACACAGAGGGCCCTTGCTTAGGGGCCTCCAGGGCCGAGTCGCGGTGCGCGTGACTGTGTCAGCACACAGGGACAGGTGGGCATGGCCGTGACAGGGCCGTGTGGCCTCAGTGCGGTTTCCTCTGCAAGCTCCGTTGTGACGTGGGGCTGGAGCGTGGGGCCGGAGCGTGGGCCCGGCCCTGACCCGGCCCCAACCCGGCCCTTCTGCTCAGGCCAGAGTGCGTCCTTCTGGGCAGGGAGGAGGTGCTCAGCCAGAACAAAGCCGTCCTCCCCAGGAAACACATCTGTTTGGAGAGCGGCCTGTCAATTTGGGAACCGCGTCTGGCTCTTAGCTGGGCCCGTGCTTGTGTGCACGGGCTCTGCCCAAGGAGGGGAGGGCACAAAGCCCGAGTTTGTTGTTTGTTGTTGGAAGGAAGTGAACTTCGTCAGGGCGACTCGTGTGTTTCACATGTCACTCGGCGCTGCTCTCTGGTAATGAAACGCCGCATACAGATTTCTTGCTGGGGCTCAGGGGGATTGGACCCAGTAAAAGAAGAATTCACTCTTCCTCACCCTGGCGCATCAGAGTGAGAAGTTTAAAATCCACAATTTATTCAAATATTGATATTTCTCCTTGTCAGAAGAGAGGGGCCTTGAAATTTCCACTGAGCACTGTTGTCAGAAGAATTGCAGGAAATGTGTCAGATAATTCATAAACGGAGTTCACTGCTGTGAAATCAGTTGGGAACAGGGAAAAAATATATTCTTGTCGATGTAGAGCAGGGGCAATATAGCAGGAGCCGGCGAGCGCGCCTCCATCATGTCAAGCAAATGCCCGATTTGGGCCAGGGATGTTTGCAAACAGCTTGCTGCTTCCGGGGATGCCCAGGATGCCGAGGAGTGTGTGCAGTTCCGCTGTGCAGACCGGGGGCCGGTTTGTTGTTTTTCCCCGGGAGCGCTCCCTCTCCACCGCAGGAGCCAATCCGGAGGCACGCCGGGGCGGGGCGGTGACTGCATGTGGTTCGCATTAAGGCCCTGCAAGGCTGGGAAGGGCCGGAATGACGCTAAGGCCCCTGTAAATTCCAAACTGGCTGGTAGGGGGTGGGGCCTCCCCAGCCAGGCCTGTGAGTCCCTCCACTCTCTGGAGCCCCTGAGGGGAGGGCGAACGCCACACCCCGGAAGGAGGTTGCATAGTTGGGATTCTTAGTCCAGGGGGACCACCCGCCCCTGGCACTTTGCAAGGGGGATGTCTGAGTGGTGGGCCCACCTGCATTTCCCGGGTGTCACTCATGGGCAGAGGCCTGTGCTCAGACGCAGTCTGCCTGTGCTGAGATCAGGTGACCACAGCCCAGGAGCACATGTCTGTAGTGAGGCCCAGTGGGAGCCCCACTCACCCCTGGGTGTACAGAGATCCCTCCAGACAGCCCGAGCTGCCCTCCTGTGTGTGGGCAGGTGCCCGCAGCTTCCGGGCCTGGATTTCCCAGCTGGGCCCTGGTGCGGGTCACCATCACCCCCAGATCCACCGTCGAAGCGCTGTCTTTCCTAACACTAGTTTGGCACACGTGGTTCTGAACCGCAGGTCTGTTGTCTGACTGTCCCCGCTCCTGCGTGAGCCTGGCAGGGCTCCTGCTGGAACCCACCACAGAGGGTGGAGCTGTGGGGGGCTGTCCCTTGTCCTGGAGGCTCGGCTCAGGGGCCTGGGTAGACGGAGTGGGGGGTTGAGACGGGATGCTGCTGGGACAGAAACCCCACTGAGAAAGGATTGTGGGATGGCGGCGGGGCCGAGTGGGGTGCGGGGGAGGGCCCTCTAAGCCAAGGCCCAGGACTCAGCCCTGCAAGGACAGGGACCTGCTGGCTCCCCTCCACGTGGCTGGGGGCTGGGAAGACCATGATGTCCCTCTGACCTCAGCCAGCACCCGGGGGCTAGGGACCCAAGTGACACGTGGCAGCGGCCTCTGACATGTTCAGCGTGGGAATGGGGCATGAGTGGCCCCTGGGTCCCTGGACCTGCAGCTGTGGGGTTTGGAGGGGCTGTGGATGCCGCTGCCCATGGCCCAGCCTCAGTATTCATGCTGGGCCCAGAGTCTCTGAGCCAGCCGGTGCCCGTCCGGTGCAGCCTTGGCCCAGGGGCATCTGACCCGACAGCCGGGGCGCACCCTGCTGTGACCCAGGGAAACAGCTCTGAAACCTTCCCCAGTCCAGGTGATTGCACATCGGCCAGGTCTGCAGCCAGGTCTGCTGCTGAGCGGGAAGGCCTGGGCGTTGGCACTTGAAGGGCCGGGTCCCAGTGGGGATGGCAGCAGCTGAAGGCAGTGCCTGTGACACCTCCATCACTTTAGTCATATGCCTGCAGCTTGCAGGGTGGCAGGGTGAGTGGGACATGGTGTGCACCAGGAGCGGGGGACAGTTAGCAAACCCAGTGGCCTTGAAGAGAAAACTGTGGCCTCGAATTGAGATAGTAAAGCATTTTCACTGAGACTTGGTGTCCGTCAGTCAAACTGGTGGTGGCGGGGGGGAGGGTCTCCGGACCTTTCTGTCTGGACTTTAGGTTTTTAAACGTAGTTATTTCTACTTGGTTTGTGAACAGATGAATGTGTGTGTGTGTGTGTGTGTGTGTGTGTGCTTTTATTTTATTTAATTTTATTGATTCCATTTTGCCTTCTCTCTGTAAGCACGTGATGGGGCGGGCAGGGGAGGGCAGGAAGAAGCAGTCTCTTTGAGCAGAGATAATGGATGCTGTCCTTCTCCAGGCCCCAGCCTGGCTGAGGGGACCTGACCACTTTCAGGTCTGTGCTGAGGGCAGAGCCGCATCTCCGTGGCTGTGCAGAGGGAGCCTGGGCCAGGCTGGGTGCTCCATGCTCGTCCCCACAAGTGGAGCTTGGGGTCTCTGCCTGCTCGGCCCTGGCCCGGCGGCCCGAGTGGGCCCCGTCTCTGGCGGGCTCGTTAGCGCAGCGCTGGCTGACGGCCTCCACGCCTGCCCGCCCGGCCTCCTCTCCACGCTCACTTGCTGTCTGCGGGCGTCGGAGGATCTGTCATCGGCGGCGTGCGGAGCCTGAGCCCTGACAGCGAGGAGGTAAACGCTCCCCGCCTGGGTCCCCCATTAACTTCGTGAGGCGTATTGATTTCTTGTAAAAATAATGATATTGACAGGCCTTCCAGGAGTAATTGTTTCCAGAGCGTGGAGGTCAGTGTGGCGCGGGGCGGGTGGGCGCAGGGCTCTCAGAAGCTGTGTGAGCCCCCGGGTGGGACCCCCGTTCTACTCAGGCCTACTTGAGGTCTTGGGGCTGCCCCTGGACACCCGGCAGCATCCCTGGAAGCCAGATGTCCCTCGGAGGGTCCCAGGCCTGCTCGGGGGCTTGCAGGCTGGGACAGGTGCAGACAGGTGCCCGGCAGGCACATTGCCACGGGACCGCCAACCTCACACATGTTTTCTAGGCTTGGCTTCCAGAGCGTGTCAGGGTTGGGGCTTGGGACGTGGCAGCTGCTCCCGGGGTGGCTGCTCAGCCAGGGGATAGGAGCACATGACCTCTGATCAGGTGTCCTGGGGAGGGTCACCTCCTCATCCAAGAGCACAATGAGTGTACATGGTGGACAGGTGGCCAGTTCGGGGTTCCCTCCGAGGGGGGCTGATCAGAGTCGCTTGAGGCAGTGAGGGGTGTCTTTGCAAACTGGGTGTCCAGAGGTGAGCCCCTGGTCTGCATGGCAAAAGCCCAGGACTCCCTTGGTCACGGACTGGGCCTGGGTTTCCTCTCAGGAGAGGCCGAAGCAGGCAGCTGGCCCCCACGTCCAGGCATGTCCATCCAGGGCGGTGTGCAGAGGCACTCACAGCATGGCAGCCGCGGCTGCGTCTGGCCCAGGAGAGGCTCAAGGATGAGAGATCCTTGCTCTAGGAAGAGTGATGCCGGCCCATTCATTTTCAAGTTCATGTGCCAGGAAAGGGGCAGAACCACTTTAATTCAGACAGAAAGCCTTAGCAATCTGTGTTTATAATCAGAGTGGGCAGGTCCTGTCCACCTTTTAAACTCAGACTAAATTTTGCTCATCGAAAAGAATACTTTTATTGCGTTGTTAAGAAGCAGAAGTTGCTTAACGAGGCAGCTGTGTGGGTTTTAGAATTTGCTGGGGCTGGCTTGTGCGCTGTGTGTGTGGCTTGCAAGTGGGTGCACTCCTGTCCCAAAAGCATGGTGGCACTGTGCGTCCCGGCGTTTGTCCGGCCCCGACGGTGTGGCAGGGAGACTGGAAGGAGCTTGGACGGGCAGCCGCAGGCGCCGAGAGCTGGCCGACACCCACAGTGTCTCCTCTGTTTTCCCCCAAACGAGGCAGGCCTGACCAACGCCGCTAACGAACTGCAGTGACAGGTCATCAATGAGCCGGGCTGGCGGCAGTGGCCGTGCCCAGGCCGGGCTTTGTCTGAGTGTTCTTGGAGGAGTCGGTTTGTGTCACTCAAGGAAGCCGCCCGTCAGGTGCGGGCCCTGTCACCCAAGTGGAGGTCCCTCCCCGAGCCCTTTGGAAGGAGATTTGTGTCTGCCCTAATCTGATCGCCCTCACTCGGGATGCCCGCCGGGCTCTGCTGGGAACCGGTGTCCAGGCCTGTGGCAACATCTAATGGGTGTTTAGGTGCAAACTAGCTGTGAAGTGTTAAATATTTACATGTGGAATGCCAATAGTAATTGTCCACTTTGTCTGAGCTAGCCCAGGGAAATGTCTTATTTGTTTCCGTGTTACTTCAATAAACAGAAAGCTGGAAAATCCTCCCGTTCTTTCTTGGGGGCTTAGAATTAATAAAGCCAGGCGGCGTAAAATATGTGCTTTGGGTTTTTGAATGATCACTTCTGCACCAGGTCATATAATATGGCTTTAACTCCATGTGGCCTGTCCATTAAGCAAGACAGGATGAGCCTCACATATAATAAAAAATATTTATGCTTTTCTTAGTGATACTAACAAGGTAACATATCAGAGGAGAAATGGCAGGAGGAGGGTAAGGTAACTGTGTCTTATGAATTCACGGCTCAGTGGGGTCCCGGCCGGCTCCCATAAACACCCTAGGATTCTCTGCTCAGCGCCGCTATTATTCCACAAATTGTATTTTTTGCTTTTTGTTTGTGAAATCTGAAGTGTCATAAATGCCTCCGTCTCATCTATATTTGATAGTTAATATTAGTCTCGACCAGGAAAGTGCACTTTACATGTGGCAACATACGATTACCTGGGAGTGTTATTGCAACGGAAAAAATCAATACCAATTTATAATTCACGATCGCAGTCTATCAGTTTTTATGGCTCTCTATCCAGTCTCATTAATTTTTTATTATGATTGACTGAAACTGAAAGATTTTTAACATGTTTCGCTGTTATTTATTCAACCTTAATAATTAAATAAACCTTAATTGGCTGTATTTCGAGGCATCTCGGCGCTGTGGCTGGGAAGGGTTGGGGTAACCATCCATTATTCACGCGGGAGCCCCTCACATGTCCTTCCGAGCAGCTGGGCGAGGGGGTGTGCTGCGTGCCATCGCTGGGACCGGAGAGATGGATTTGGTCGTCGCCTAATCAAATTCGGTTTAAGAGGAGGCCATTTGTTTTCATTCAAACTCTACATTATCGATAGCACGGAGGGAAACGCGATAGACTACTCCCGGAGAGGTGTGAGGTGGCGCTGGGCACCTGGGCACAACTTTGGTCCCCGGCTAATATCTTGGTTAATGAGGCTGAGGGGCCCGGTGGCGCGGACAGCCTGGGAACAGAGCCGCCCTCACTGAGTGCCCCTCCCGATTGGCGGTGGACGGCTCCCTTGGAAAGGTGATTGACAGATGGAAAATTCCACTTTCAAATTTGATCCGCATTCATTTTTGTTGTTCGGTGCACGTCAGCCGCCGCCCTCTCCGCTGGCAGGCCTCGGCCGCACGCATTAGCCGTTTGCCCAGCGAAAACGCAGGGAGACAATCCTGGGTTTGAGCGCTCTGAAGGAAAATCAATCATGTCATAAGTGAGAAGTATGGATAAGTTTGAACTGTGGCAACTTCCATCATTTCATTTCTGGCCACGCCGGTGGGTTTCTGAGCGCAGGGGCCGCGGCTGCTGCCCCCACCTTGGGAGGGAGCGGGGGTGTAATGGAGTTGGGCGGCGAGGGGAATTTTTTTCTCCCTGGCATTTGTCAGGGAAGTTTCTTGTGGTATTGCATGGAAGGAACATCAAACCCTAAGATTATATACCCTGGACATTTTGACAGAATTGGAAAAAGCTTCTATTGAGTATGACAGGCCTGGAGCGGCCTTGCTTGGCCAGTCAGCCCTGTGTCGGCTGGGCGCTCCTTCAGATTTTGTTTTCAGGAGACTCTACAGGCGGAAGGGGGGTCTACTGTTAAGGCCACTTCAGGACCTCAAGGGGCGTCTTCCTGGCTGACAGGGACCCCCCCCCCGTGTGCCCACCCAGATGCTGGCCAAGGCGGAGCCCACCCAGAAACCCAAACTCAGGGGGACCCGTCGCGATTCGGTCGGATCGGAACCCAGTGCCGAGCAGGGGCATCCTTTTCTGTCGGAAACACTGTGGAAACTCTGGGAGACGAACATGTTGCAATTTCACAATCTTGTTCTTAATATTATTGAAAGAGAGCTCTTCTTGGCGGTAATAAATTTAACACAAAAATCAAATACAAAACAAATTTATTCTTCCAGAGCTGATGGCCCAGTCATTTCTTTCTTGTCTTGCATTAAGCTTTAAAATCAACTGTCACTCCCTATCGATTGCATCTGAATTGTTATCTATATTTCTCAAAAGCGCTCTTGACAGTTAATACAGTTTAAATTATAATCTGGGGAAAAGCTGCTTGTGCTCCCCAGCAAATTGCTTAGATTCTGAGTAAAGCTGCTTTTATTCACCATCCTTTCCTCGTGGCCATCTATTTCAGCAAGGATCACTCAGGCCAAATTATTCTAAATTTACACTCGGCTGCTATGTAAATCATGCTGTGGAAATCACTTTTGGACTCGCTCTAGGAGCGCCGCGGCGTTGGAGTGCCTGAGCGTGGCGCGCAGGAAACGCACCTCACCTCGGGCGGCCATGGGGTGGGGCTGAGCTCCTGCAGCTCCTGCCGTCTCTCCTTGGAGAGGCCCTAGCCCTGCTTCTCACTGAGAGGCTGGTCTCCCCTGGGGCAGGATTGGCCTGGGGGGGAGGGGCCACCATCCTCCTGGACCTGTGGGGGGCCCAGGGGACTTCAGGACTCCCCTCATCCTTGCTTCCTCGGGGGAGGGGGAGGCCGGACGGAGGGCTGCACCCTGGGGAGCCAGTCCTCCCCCAGAGCTGGCTGATCGATGGACCTGGGGTGTGAGCCGCCATTTCAGATTCCCTGGTAGCCCCATTAACTAAGTAAAAGGAACAAGTGAAATCATTTTGATAGTGTTTTTAATTGAACTCCGTGGAGCAAAAGTTATCATTTCAATACCTAATCGATATCAGCAATTACTGAGACCTTTTCTGTGGTTTCTTCACTAAGCTTTGGAAGTCACATCAGCCCCACTGCTCACTCAGGGGCCCGTGTGGCAGTGGCTGGCACGGTGGCTGGCATGCTGCAGGTGCCCACAGCGGCCCTTGGGCTGTCCTTGGGCCCAGACGACCAAAGGACGAGGGTGGGGAAGAGCCCAGGGAGGACCCCGGAGTCTAAAGTCACCCCACCACAGAGGGACTTCCCCGAGGCAGTGGGCTCGCCCGGGGAGGTGAGGACCGGCTCTTTCTGCTTCACTTCTGTGTGGTGGGACCCTCGTCCTGTGGATGGACTTGGCTTTTCTGCAGAAACATTTCATTATTGTAGATTATGGACTGCCTCCAAGTCAGTGAAAATTCGGCCGTTGCAACACCGGGAGCTGTTTAAGGAATCACTTCTATCCCTTTAGGAGTAGCTCGTTACATGTTCACTTATTCATTCAGGAAACATTTACTAAAGGTCCACTAGTTGGAGGCAAGATGGTTAAAATAGCAGCCCCGCTCCAAAGGTGGGCCGGCCGGCTGGGTGTAGACCTCTCTCTACAGCCCTGTGTGCGCACACACGCAGGTGCAGACATGGATGTACGTGTATAGGAGGGTGCCGGTGCATCTGTAGTCCTGTATCCACATCTGTCCATCCATCCATCTGTCATGGCCATCCGTCCATCCATCCACCCATCATCTATCTACCCACCCACCCATTCATGCACCATCCATCCACTTACCCACCCACCACCCACCCCCTCACATCTGCACCTGCATCCCTTATACCCTGTAGTTTGGTGGGAGTGAGAACATAAACACATAAACAAAGTGTGGGGGAGAGATGACCCTGGGCCAGCAGAGGGACACGGGGACTTTGGGAATCTGGACCTCGAAGATGGGGGTCTGTGCCACCCTAGAGAAGAGTCAGGAAGGTCATTCGAGGTGGAAGTAGGAAAGAGTGAAGCGTCTAAACCCCTTCCACAGGCAGTGTCACCCTGAGCTGCGCAAAGGAGACATATCCCGTTCAGGAGGCGGTGGCCCCTCTCTGGGAGTAGCAGTGACTTCTGAGGGCCTCCGGGCATTGGATTCAGGGCTTCTGGGATGGAAGAGCAGAGGGCAGGAGGCAGGAGGCAGGCGCTCCAGTCCCCGGCTGTGGTCGGGGCTCAGCCCCTGGCCCTCCCTAGCAGTCAGGTGCTGCGATTCCTATGGCGACGTGCACGGTACCAGAGACTCCAGCAAACCTCACCCCAGGCAGCCTGCTGCCTAGGGGCCCCTGCTCCCCACTGTGACCGCAGGAAAGTGTGTCTCAGAGCGCCGGTGCAGAGGTGGCCTTGACTGTTGCCGAGTGCCACGTCCTGCCCCAGGTCCCACAGGGGCCTGCCCCATTCTGCTGTCCTCCCCCAACACTGAGTGTTCATCCATCTGAAGAACCACTGGGAAATGGGCCAAAACAAGCACTCTCACAACCAGGCACCAGCTCTCATAATGTTTCCTCATGGAACAGGTTCAATACTCGACGAGTTGGCCACGTTTAATGGAATTCAGTCCACCTTTGGTGAGGGCGGGATGCAGCCCGCGTGATCCCTCGGTCCCCAGGCTTTACCACGGGGCACACCTGTGTTCCCAGGTGGGCCGGAGCACGGGGGAGCGGGGAAAGCACGCTCGGCTGCTGAGCAGGAGTGAGCGTCCCGGCTAACCCCTCATGGGGGCCGGGCCCCCACACCTTCCCGTGTGCAGAGAGCAGCTGCTTCGGGAACCGGCCTCATGGTTTTGGCGTCGCCCTTGCACACAACATGGGGTCGGACCACACTCCATGGTGGGTGTGAGCTCACGTTGACCTACAGGCCACCAGGATGCCCCTCAGGGCCCGTGTTGCCCTTCAGTTGGAGGCTGCAGACTACAACATCCAGAAGAGAGCGAGACGCATGCCGTGCAAGCCCCGGGGCTGTTCACCTTCCCGGCGGGTTGCGTTGCTCCTGTGGCTGTTCGTGGCAGCCCGTGGGGAGTCCACGGAGACCTGCCCGTGGCTGCCGTGGACTCCGAGCCTACGGAGGCCCCGCCCTCGGATGGGAACTCCACCCACTGGGCTTGCTCGCTCGAGGGCGGGGTGGGGCCGAGGTGGGGGCCCTGGTCCCCTATCCTCCCCTGGCGGCGCTCGGCCCACACTGGCTCTTGCTGGGGAGACAGCCTGTGAGCCTTGTGCTGCTTTAGCCCATCCCTGACTCAGGGACTTGGGTCAGGGAGCTCTCCCGGTGCAAGCTGTCACACTCTCATACGGACTCCCACCGAAAGCTTGTGACAAGCCAACAGTCATGACCCAGGGCTCCAGGTGACCCCTTCAGCAGGTAAGACTTGGCTGTGGCAGGGACAGGAGAGGTGACTGGAAAACACGAAACACCGGGCCCAATGCGACCCCCTCCACAGCTGGCGCCTGTGGCAGACACCTTGCTGGTCACCGCAATGTCACCTCACTGTCCCTTACAGAGGTGCCACTGCATACAGTCTCCAAGTGACCGGGGGACGGGGGAGGCTCACGGCAGCCCCTGGCACCGCAGGCTGGCCAGTCTCACTGAAAGTGTTGCCTGTGCCAGGGGCCGGCATCCTCGGACTCGCATTGACTGTTTGACCCCAAAGCTGGAGGAAGCAGAGGAGCCGAACCTTGGCGAGCAGTACTCTCGGGAGCTCCTTGGTGTTTCCCTCCACGAACTAGTTGTGGGGGAATGGTCACCAGGTGCCTGTGTGCGTGTGTGTTGGTGGGGACTGTGCGGGACCCCAGATGAAGTCACCGCACTTTTACTCCCTGGACTCCTTTGTGGAAACGCCTCCGAGCAGTGCCTTGGCTAGGTGCTGTCCGCAGTGTCTGTGGGTGAAGGGCGCCCAGGGTGGCTCTGGCCACCCCGAGGCAGTCTTCGCTTCCTCCCGGGAAGGATGTGCAGGGAGGAGGTGAAAGAAGACTTGGGAGGACTCGTGGGCTGGAGGGCCACGGGTTTCCCAGTTTTCCACCCGGCCACGTTGGGCGGGGAGTGGTGTTTGGGCATGAGTCCTGCTGTCAGCCGCAGGTCCCCAACTGTGCACGGCAGCCCTGGCGAGGGAGCCCCCCCGACTCATTAAACCGGAGCAGACCGTGCGGAGGGCGCCGCTGTGTGATTTTAATATTTGGTGCATGTGACAGGATCATTTTAGTGATTTGCAGGATTTATCTCCTCTTAAAAGTACTGCCTAAGGCCACTCTAATTGGTAGGAGAGCAGATTCCCTCCCCCCCTCCTGTCAGTCTCTGTTTTATTTACTGAGAACTGCCGAAACCTATTTACACAATAATGAGGATAAATCACCGGGATGCTTTCAACACAAAGAGAAATGTGGCGGGAGTGGAGAGCCGCACAATTAACACGAAATCCCAGATACTCCTGAAGTGGCGTGCGCAGCGAGGGCACGGAGCACAATGGAGACGAATGGGAGACGGCACCGGCCCGCCCGAGCAGGAAGCTCATCAGGGTCAGAATTCTCGAGATATTTTACGACGGGCAATTTCACTTGAAATGGCAATGAAGTAAATGCCTGTGAGTTACCATCAATATTTGTAATAAAAATAAACAATCACGCATTCCTCGAGCCTGCAAATAAACAGGGGAAGTTTAGACGTCATAATCATGACACTGCCGGAGTGGTGGTAAGTCACGTGGAGGTGTCAGCCTGGAGTCTGCAGCCTCTGGCTTCTTCCCAGCCGTGGGGGCCACGGCCACTTGGATGAGACACTCCAGAGGCACTTGACTGTATGACCTGGAAGGACCCGCTCATTTAGATGTCAAGAGTGTTCTGCACTGGGGAACAGCTCTCGATGGAGGGCCTGCCACAAAGAGACTCACTTGCCAAACGATTTCTGCAGGGAACCTGCCCTTGAATTTGGCCCCTGTGGGTGCCGGGTGGTGTGTGCTCTCCAGAGTTCCCGAGACCACGGGGTTTGCGAGGACCTTGGCGAGCTCAGCCACTCTGACCTCGGTGCTTGCCGGGTGTGGCCTCGGTGCCAGCTGGAGGTGGCCACCCTATGGATGATGGGAGCAAAGTTTGCAAGCTACCTTCCAGCAGCCACTGTGGACAGGGAGGCTTGGAGCCACCCGCCGGTCACGCACCCTGTGCACGCTCCCAGGGGCAAAGCCAGTCATAGTGGCCGCTCAGGGCACAGCAGGCCCTCACGGGAGAGGTTCAGTTACACATCTTAGAGATGAGAAGAACCGGAGGCTCCCTTTAGTGCCAGGTGGTGGGGTGCGGGGAGACCCGAGGTGTGTGTGTGGGGGACCTAGCCGGGCCCTGCTTCCCCATGGTCTGGCTTCCAGGTCCCTGGGGACCTTCCTGGTCCTGACCGTGGAGGTGTCGCTGCCCGAGCCTTGCTGTGCCCCCACCCCCACCACACTGCCCCCCAGCCACCCCTGCCTGCCATCTCCCTAGCCGGCGCCTGGCTCCCCGGTTACAAAACAGCCTGCCTTTCTCTCCATACCCTGACAGCCAGGTGATGGCCGCTCAGTTATCCTGGAAAAAAATAATTCACATAAGCAGATTTTAGCACATTTACTGGGTCTTTTAACTTCATCTGACACTGTTTGGATGGAAGATGAGAAGAGTATATTTTTATATCCCAGGGGACAGACTTTATGATGACTCCTTCAAGGTGAATATTGGCATTTATTTAGCCTGAGCAGAAAATAAAAAGGAACACACAGAAGCGTGAACATAGAAACACTGGACTCAGCAAATAGTGTTTTATTTTGTTGCCTTGAATTGCTGCCCCTCCAACACAGCTAAATCTAAGTTAATTTAAAGTTTCTCTTGAGGAATTCACATCACATTAAAGGGCCCCCGGCAGGGGGAGCAGGGCGGGGCCACATCTGAATTCCCTCTGCACCGTGGCCTCTGTTTACCGGCCCCCGAGGTTGCCTTGGTGGGCCTTGTCCCACTGTCTCGGAGAGAAAATGAGTTCGGCTAATGACAGCTCAGACGAAAACCTCGGTCACGGGAAGAGAAATGACACGACACCACAGGACAGCACGGGCCGGTGTGGAGGCTGAAGCCGGGCTTCAGGCGGGACTCCCCGCAGACTGAGCTGCACTTGCCCCCTGAAGGTGGCCAGCCAGCTCCCACCTCTGTCTCGCCTCTGGCGGGGCTCCAGCCGGCCTGGGAACGCCGACCCTTTCCCTCCCGGTGTCCCTCTGGAGCCACCATGGCCTCTGCATGGTGCCTTCGGAAGGTCCTATTTATTTATATTCTACCCAAGTGGTCAGTGCAGCTTTCCGCCTATTGGAAAGCCCTGGGCTGGGGAGGGTGATGGCAGCGTCCCATCCTTGGGGGCCGCCACTGACCCTGAGGGGCGGGGGGACAGCTCTCTGTGTCCTACCCCACCCTGCAGACACTGGGGCTCTGTGGCCCTCTGTTGGCATCGAGAAATGCCAGCGGGTTGTTGAGAAAATTTAAGACGTTTCCATTGGTGGCTGATGGCGTCGCGTCCCCGCCTCACGGGTGCCGCCTCTGATTTGTGAATGATGAAGTGGAGGACATTTGCTATCAGAAGCTCACAATGTAGCTCTTAATAAAAGATTAAACAAGGGAGGGCAGGCGGCGCGGGCTTCTGACACACCGCTGATAAGGCGCACGGATCCAGGGCTGCGCGGCGCGGTGCGCGGCGGTGACAGATGCTGAATGGCAGACAATGAACACATGTTGCTGCTTGCGGTGTGACGTGTGGCCATGTGGAAAATCTGTGCGAGGGACTCTCACAGGCTGCGCGCTGGACAGGGGGCTCTCGGTCCTCGGGGCTGGCTGGGACGGGGGTGGGGGGGTGGGGGGATGGAGGGGGGACAGACGCGACCCCACGGTGGCTGGACGGCCGGGCAGGCGGGCCTGCTGCCGGGGCGGGGCTGCCCGGAGGAGGCGGCAGCGGCAGCAGCCGCTGTCACTTTGAGAAATGAGGAGTGGAAGAGGCTGGGACCGACTTGGCAGATGTGTGAGAGGAACAGGGAGCATATTGATCAATTAAATATGCAAATACCTCAGCGAGGAAAGACAGAGATGAATAAACTGACAGAAACATCAAACTGCACATTAATGACTCGGTGGAGTGCCCATCCCAACAGTTTAGTTTGGAGTAAATGCTCCTTTACCTGAGTCAGTTCGCCAGGCGCCACCGAACGACTTGGATGGGGGGGCAGGAGGCCAGCGGTGCTTTGGATCCTGTGCCACCCCTGGGGGGGGTGGACACAGTCCCCGGGCCCGCCTCTCTGCCGGGAACCAGGCAGGGAATTCAGGTTTCCCGCAACAATAGCCCACCACTCCCCATTGTTGCCCACTTTTTCAGGCCGGTGCTGTATCATTTCCTTTCTCAGCCTCCCCGAAGAAAGCCTGATTGTGTCGGGCCAGACTCCGCGGGCCTTCTCCCGCCCACGGGCGAACCCCGTAAACCCGGGGACCCCGGCTTAGGTTTCAGGCCCGCGCGGCGGGCCTGGCTGGGCCCTTTTGTCCTCGACTTTGACTCCGTGAGAGGCACCCAATTATGACTTCGCTCTTCAGACTAATGAAATTATCGTCTTGTTCGCTCGCTCCGGCGCTGTTGTCAAGACTTTGAAACATGACCGTTTAATTACTGACACCTACCGTAGCTCATTTTATGCATGCAGAGCTAGAAAATGCTCGTCTCCACCCGCCCGCCAGGAGTGCGGTGCTCTGCCCTTTCGGCTGCGTGTGGAAAAGCCCTCTTTTCATATGAAAATTTAATACAGCGGAGGGTCAGCTTGGGTTCTCTCCTGTCGAGCCGCCCCGGACTTA
This sequence comes from Tonatia bakeri, assembly GCA_004024845.1. Classification (NCBI taxonomy): domain Eukaryota; kingdom Metazoa; phylum Chordata; class Mammalia; order Chiroptera; family Phyllostomidae; genus Tonatia; species Tonatia bakeri. Next base: position 61,504 of record PVIA01003414.1, read on the forward strand.
GCCATTTATAACAGAATTATTTGAAATTCCTCGCCGGGAAAAGGGCAGGGATGGCGGCGTTTGGAGGACGCCGAACAAAACCCCAACCAAGTTCAATGATATCTGCCCTTGGCCGCCCACGCGCTCTCGCAGCGCCGAGTGGCCCCGGCGCAGCCGCCGCGGGAAAGTGAGATGTCATTTAGAGAAACTGGGGAAAATATTCAGACTCTGACATTTGGGCTGTTTTTCCACTCTGATAACATCAAAACTTGTACTTCTCGATAATAAACAGGAGAATGTCAGCTGTCTGTCAGGCTTCTCGAGAAGCGCGGCCGGGCAGGGAGTGCGCTGGGGCCGCCCAGGCCGGCTTTGGGCTCTGCCGCTCTGGTGGAAGAGCTGTGAGTGGGTCCTTCCGTGTCTTCCCAGGGGGTTCCAGGTGGGCGTCACCTCCCCAGGCCTGCCTGGCCCCCCTTGCCTCGTGGGGCTTCACGGCACACCCTTCCAGGAGGGCGGCACCCAGGGGCTCTGCTCCTCCTGCAAAGGTCCCGGGGTCACTGGTGGAACCCTGAGACCGCCCCTCCCCACGCCACATCCCTCGGCTCACTTTCAACCCCCACTGGTTCAGAGCAGCAACACGGAGCTGAAGTGGCACCAGGTGACTTGGTGGGGAGCATGTGCTGCTGCAGGCGTGGGTTGTGAACACGCGTGGGCCCCAGGACGGCTCCAGGAGGACCCGGCTTTGTCTCGTCCCGCCCCATGCACCCCCCCGCTTGGCCCGCTCCCTTCTCAGACTCCTGTCAACTTCAGGTCGCATGGCCTGACATGGGTGACGCTGGCAATGAGGTCGGCTCTGCCTCTCCTTGGTGCTTGATTAGTCAGATTGATGGCGGAGGCCATATGTGGCAGTGTCAGGACTTGGCTGCAAGGCTCTTCCCCTCCCGGTGAAGGACAGGCGATGTGGCGGGGCCGGGGTGGCTGCGGGGGCCGCCTTCCTGTCTGCTCCGGCCTCTGCTCCGTG
>PVIA01003414.1:67500-107500 GCA_004024845.1 Tonatia bakeri
CCACAGGCAGCGACTTGTACCGTCATGTAAGCGTGATGGTTATCAAACCGGGATCCGGCGCCGGGGATCCGCTTAACACGGAGAAAATTTGCTTGATGTCGGAGCATTAGAGCCGCGCGGCAATCTATTCGCACACTGTGACTAAATTTTATAGTTCATGAAGCATATTAGTATTACACTATATCCCGGTACATTCAAAAGGTGATTTCCATTTAGACGCTCATTTTTCATGAAGATAAATATGACATGAATCATAATTTCCCTGAAGTAAATATTACAAATAATAAAATACTCAGGCAAGCAAGTTGAGGAATGACAGTAATGTTTTCCATTTGTATGGTAAGTGGTGAACCTTGTGGCCTATCAAGTAACAAATTGAATGTTTAATCTTCCTCCATGCAGATTGCGGAGGGCGAAGTGGCCGCGGTCTCACGGCAAATTGAGAGTTCTCTGGTGGCTCGTGGAGTGTCTGCTATTTTGCCTTTGGAGGCCAATAGAGGGTGTCAGCTGAGCTTTGTCAAAATATATCACGAGCATGAAGTTGTAAAATTGCAATTTACAACAAAAAGACTTTGGGATCATGGGCAAATCTTAGGCATGCTAAATACAGAGCAAATATTTAGAGAGGCTTTGTAAGCAATTTAAATATTGTTAGGGGAAGTTGCGTGGCCCGTGTGGCACGTCCCAGAGGTAAAGAAAGAAATGTATCCTATCGAGTGGTAAATAGTCTATTCCAAATGATAAAAATGTTCTCCAGCCACCAGCTGATGGAGTTAAGCTAACTGGTTGAAGGCAGCTCAGAGCCCGGCCAAAAATTGGGCTGGGGGAGCTGGCTGCTGGGCAGGCGTGCCACACCCCTCAGCGTCAGGGCGCTGTCCTTGGGATCTGGTCTTTGCTGATTGGCCCTCGAATATGGGTTTCCCTCCACGCCATGAGGGTCTGAGGGCAGTGACAGTCCCTCTGGCTGTCCCTGTGAGCGGGACCTGGAGTCCTAACCGTGCGGAAGCTCGTGCCTGGCACGGCCCAGGGCGCGAGTCCCACTAGAGGCTCCGTTGCGTGTCCATTTAAGTGGCTGGGGGTGCCCTACATGGCGGCACCACTAGCATTTTGATGAAGGGCTTTATACACCACGAAAGGGCTGCCTGAACCCCACGGCATGTGAGGACGTGGGGGCCAGGCAGGAAGGGGCCCCCGCTGCTGGGGGCTCTGTTCCAGAAGCAGTTAAGGTGACTTTTTGCTCTGCAGGAAGTCACGACCCTTGGTAACTAAAACTGGGGAAAAGCATGAAATGCCTTCAGCTCGTCCTCCCTGTGGTTGTGGGTGCGGAGAGCGAGCGTGGGCCCGGGTTGCAGCGAGGTTGGGCCGCGCTGACCCTGCGCTTCTTGTGGGCTGGCTACAGCGGGCACCTTGTGAGCATGGGACGCAGCCACGGAGAAGTCAAGGAGTGCAGCTGACTTTTTAGATAAAACGGAGCAGGATATCATGCCGTCATTCCTCCTGGTGGCTGTCCTTAGCTCTGCTAACACCTGCCCAAGTTGGGGGCGAGGGTGTGTAGCCACTGAAAAGTGATCGGAGCCCTCTGTCCCTTTGCCACAGGCCCTCTGGGAAATGCCTGTGACACACGTGTGTGCTGCTTGCTGTGCAGCTGCTGGGGCCGAGGAGGTCCTAGGTGGGTGTGGACAGAGCCCCTGACCAGCAGGTCTGAGGGCAGAGCAGCCAGAAGGGCGGGTGGGACACCCTGCTTGGGAGGGGTCTGTCCCAGTTTGCAGAAGGAGCTGATGGCATGGGGTGGCTGTGGGCTCCCCCTCCCAGACACTTGGGGAGCCCTCTAGTGGGGACCAGCAGCACTGCGTGCCTCTCTGCCGCCGGCACCCACCTGGTCCCTCTAGACCCCAAGCTCAGGGTGCACCGGCCCCAGCAGGATGGCTGGGTCAGGGGGTCCAGAGGGCCCCTTTGGCTTCCTTGTGGGCCCCGAGCATGGTGATGGGACCACGCTGGCTTCCCAAAAGCGGGGCAGAGGTGACACTTGGCAGAGTGCAGACAGGCCTTCTGAGGAGGCTGAACTGCCAGGCCAGGAGGGATGCTGGCTTGGTCAGGTGACCCTCTCGGAAAGTTCCAGCTGCCTAGACGCCCTGCCCCCATCTGCCCTCCTAGGGCTGTGGGGGGCGGGGGCCAGCTTCCTGTCCACTTTCTCTGTTGTTACTCCCCGGGCCGTGTGGGGCCATCTGCAGAGTCCTGGGGACTCCACTCACCCTGGGGTTTGGATAATTCTCTACTTCTTTTTTTTGTGATTGCAGAATCATAAAATATTTTAATTTCAAGGTTAGCAATTTTCTCTTGCATACTTAATTTATAATTAGCTGGTTTATAAACCTGTTCTGTGAATATAATTTTACTGTTGCCAAATGTTCTTCATGAATAATTAAGGGCAAATCCCTATTTATCAAATTATTAATATACCTAATAGCCTTGTTTTCATAAACAATGCGCCGGTGCTGGATTTGAAGGGAACCTCCGCCAGGGATCGGGTGCCGGTTCCCACCGCGGCCCGGGCCCGATATGCTCTCAGCACAGAGGGACACTTGTGCTGCGCTGATGTCACGGCCCCCGGCCTTTTTCCCTGCACAAAAGCCCAGGTATCAGTAGCTGGACAAACACAATGGCCATTCAGCAGTGGGCCTGGCCTCCTCAGCCCCGTGAACAATGTTGTTGTCTGTTCTAGCGGTTCCCCAGGAGCATTTTTGGAGGAAATGTAGATGAAACCATCTTTTCAGCCTTTAAAAATCTCCTTGGCAAAATCCCTACCCCCTTTCGTGGTGTCTGCTGCTCGAAGTGAGGGCAGCCACGCTTTCGTGGGAGTTTGGGCATGGGGACATGAGGAGCCACGGCCCTGGCCCCCTGTCGGCTGACCCGGGCCGTGTAAATAAGATTCGGGTCCAGAGATGGAGGCAGAGCCCAGAACAGGCTTCAATCCGGAAGGCGAGCAGGGCATTGTGCTGGGGCCTGGGCGTGACACGCACGGAGGCTCCCCTGGCCCCCCCTCCCTCAGCCTCCAAACTTCTCAGAGGCCAGAGAACTGTCCTTCCGGCTCGCCCAGAATTCAGAGCACCGGCCCCCCCGGCAGGGCTGTGACCCCTCGGCTCAGCGCGGTGAGCCGTCAGAACGATACGCAGAGCCGGATGCTGGTTCGCCAGGATTCACCGGAAAGCAACCTTGTGGGCGGGTCCCCGCGAGTTCGTGCGTGGCCTCCGTGCTGCCTGCGGGCCTGCCCGCCTGCCCGGGGATGAGGCCTCCGTCGGGGGTGCGGGAGCAGGCAGTCGGCCACCAGGCTTGGGCCCCGTGCTTCCTGGGGCTGGCATGTGTGAGCCCACGCGCCATGTGTGTGCGACTCCATGTGTATGATTCATTCCAGAGCAGTTTTAGTCCTCATAAAATATTCATTTTGGTTGTGCAGGGCCCTGTAATTGCCATCTCTCACCCTGAATTATTTATACCTCGCACAGACTGACAAAGCTCTGCCGTGCGGCCCTAGATGAATCAGAAACACGGGCCTTTGCTGCCAACAGCATTATAGTCTCACAAAATATGGCACCAGCGTCATCCCGGCTGCCTCATCTCTAAATCCAGCTTTTCTTGATTTGACATTTTCTTTACTCTTCCATTGTCTTAGTCAGGCAGAGAGGTTGCCTCTTAACTCCGAGCAGCAACCTTTCTTGCTTGCATTATAGCCGCTGTGCTTCAGAGGACTAATGTATCTTTATTGCCCTCACTTTTTTATGCTCGGTAACAAGACAGTGCTTGGGCTCACTTTAGAGCCATATATTATACATTAGCGATAAAATGATGCAAATAGTCCTGAATACTCTTCAGACAGATCGTGGAGATCAGCCCGACTCTGGCTGTGCGTCACAAACAGAAAAGAAAGGTGACTCGCCAAGTTGGGTGGGGACGCCTGTCCCCCGCTGTGGGCTGTGCGCAGGCCCGCCCGGGCGCAGATCCCAGGTGGGGCCAAGACTCGTCTGGGCTTCTTGATGGGTGGAGGAGGTGCTGGGCCCCCCAGCTCAGCACCCTCCCCGTGTAGCCTCTTGCAGGCTCTGGCCTCTCCTGGTGTCCACCTGTCCTACAGCTGGGGGCTCGCTGCCGGGTTTCCCCGGGGCTGCCACACTGACGTTCCGAGGCCTGCCTCACCAGGGGGACAGTGTGCCCTCTCCCCGTCCCCTCCCCCCACGCTCTAGGAGATGGACCTTCAGAGGAGGGACCTAGGAGTATTTAGGAAAGCTGCATTAACATGAATCCGATGCTGGGGGCACAGGGCCCCACTTCTCTGCAAACCTTGCCCAGCCAGGAAGGCAAGCGCCCAGGTGGCTACAGATGGACGTCGGCAGCGTGCGATTCTGCGCGGGGACAATGAGAACCTGCGCCAGCTCCAGGGGCTGGAGGATCGTGCGCCGCAGGCTCCAGAGGAGTGTCTCGGAGGACCGTTCCCACGCGGAGCGCACGCGGTGTGGGGCGGGGGGCCCGCCGGGTCTGCGGATCCTAACACTGTGGGCCCTCCTAGAGCCACAGAGAAGGGTTGGATTTACAGCCCCTGGCGGCTCCCGGACACGGGAGGCGAGGGCCGAGGCCGGCTGCCGCGCCGAGTAATGGATGACCCGGACGCCCATTCCTCTTGTAGTTGTTGACACGCAGGAGTAATGAAGTTAAAGCCCCGCACACATGTGCCCCCTCATTAAGCTGCATTACCTGCATTAAAACTAATAATTGCCACTCAGAGCTGTGCTCCCATTAATCATTTATAATGTTTTAATAAGTTTTTAATCAGGACCTAAAAGGCTGGAGAGGCCGGCGTGGGCAGGTTCCACACTGGTGTTCTCCGCGCTTGATTTAAAATGGGATTTTTTTATTAATAATTCAACCCGCAAAGAAGATAGTTCTTAATGAAGCAAGCCGGTGTGGATGGGGAGATGGGCGTCTGAGCCAGAGGAGACCTTCGCCCCTGGAAAACCGGGGGGTAAAGATGAACCACAAAAAAGGCCCCGTTTGTTTTGAGAAAGATCTTCGTCGTGCACAGAAACCAGGGTGGCCGCGGGGGTGGGGGGACCGCTCCTGCGATCGCCAGGGCCCTGAGCACAGGCGCAGGTGGGGTGGGAGAGGGGTGGGACCTGAAGTTTGGAGGAGCGCAGGCGTGCCACCTCTGCCCGCAGAGTCCCTGGAAGTCTCCCCTGGAGCTGGCAGCGAGTCGCGGGGGCCTCTGGCGTGAACCAAGTGGTGCTGGCATTTTTCTTAAGTGAGGAGCGCCGTGATCAGAGCTGGCAAATAGAGCGCTGTCCGGAGGGAGAGACGGAGTGGTTTTAATGAGCGCGCCGCGGAAGACAAAATGCAGACTGATTGACAGCGCGAATGATCTGCGGGGGGGCGATGTCAGGGCTGCGGCGCCCATTAGAACCGGAGAGCCAGGTAAAGGGGGACAAAGATAGGCACTTGAAACGCCAGCCCTGGTGTAAACACCGTGCACGTCACGTCGCGGCTGTGTTGTGCGGTTGACTCCTTTTAAATAGATAACCTTATCAAAACTATCATGAAATATCAGAACAGTACGGAAAATACTAACTAGAACCCTGACAGCGAGCCGGGGCGGGGGGCGGGCGGCGGGCGGTGCTCGGAGCTCTGGGACGCCTCCGCGTTCCCGGGGCCTGCCTGGGTTTTCCTGATCTGAATGCATTCACGCCACCCAGAAAAGTTGAATGCAAGTCATACCGATTTCTCCAACCGGCGGCCTCGGCAGTCTGCGCTCTGGAGGAGGCTGAGGAACTGGCCGGCAAAGCTATTAAATCCCATCAGATCTCTTTGGCATCATTTTAATGAGAATCATTGCAAAAGAGCGAGATCGTGGTATCTGCAGGAGCCTCTTGACAGCCACCGCTGAAATTGTGATGAAAAGAAAAACCATTATAGCGCAAATTCAGCGATAAGGCTCTTTGGACGGACGGCGGGGCCGAATGTGGCTCCAGACCGTGAAGGGTTAATTTTCTAAACCTAATAATGTTCGATAGTGAGGTATTTGTCAGGAGATAAAGAAGTGATAGAATCTGGGAAGTGGGTCCCTGGGCGATTGTAGTACAAATATTGTTAATGCGGTGTGGTTACTCCGGCGAAGGGAAGTGAAATAGCTCCCGTCCACCGGAGACAGGCCCCGCTGCCGTGGAGAGGACCTCCAGACAAAGGCCAGCGGGCGCTGAACTGCGAGTCAAGCCGTGGCTATTTTCAAGTCCTCCTGCGTCTACATCTCTAGGCCCAGCAGTGCGCGAGCCCGGGACGGGGGGGCCCCCCCCCCACAGGAGCCCAGGGACCCGCTGGCCGCTGTGGGGCGCCGGGCAGCCCGGCCCTCTCTCCCGGGGAGGGGCCCCTCACAAAGGACATCCGGCCTGGCCATAAAACCCAGGACGGTCACCCTCTGCCCCCTTCGTGATGACGTCATGGGGGCCCGAGTATATGAGACCCATAACTTGAAATGTACAAGAATTTAATAAGTCTGGTGTTAAAGCGATTTGTCATGGCATATTTGAAGAATAAATCAGACTAATGGAGCAGATTCCTCCTCCCGTCTGGCGTGAAGGGAGGCGAGCCCCGTAATAGCTCGGGGCAGTGGTGGGAGGGAGAGGGGGCCGACACCAGGACCCTCGCATTTTGGAAACCCGATCCGCGCTGACCTGCGCCCTGTCTCGGGGAGCAGCGCCGGTGCCGGCAGAGCGCGGCTGTGCAGGGCTGCTCATTACAGGCTCTCTGAAGGAAGCCCTGTCTCGGCCCCCGAACCCGATCGGCTAGTTCTGCGCCGGGATCGATAAGGCAGCCGCTGATGGCCAGGCGCTCGCCCGCATGCAGCTGCGGCCACTGCTTTCAGGGACTTCCCAGTAATTAGCGGGGACCGCGAGGTAGCACTCCGCAGTCACTCTCTTATCAGAGAAAAGTCTCTTAAAGGCTCTGTCTTTTAATTTGACTCTTTAACCGTTTCCTTCCAAGAGTGCTGCCAGGTGGGCAGGGCCTCACCCGAACAGCCCGAGAGGGCCCTGGGCCTCTCTCCCCAAGCTTCCCTCCTGTGGGGGTGGGGGTGGGGGCGGGGGCGTGGGGTGCGTTGTGTTGTGATGGGGCCCAAGCAGCAGTGGCGTGGTCGCTGGGAATCAGCCATTTCAAAGTGAGCCGTCAGGGGCCTTGACTGTTCGCAGCGTTGTGCGGCCACCGCGACCACCTGCTTCCAGAGGCTTCTGTCGCCCTGAAAGGAAGCCCTTGAGTCCATCCTTTCAGCGGCCTCGCGCGGTCCCCCTCCCCCGGTCCTCCTCCCCCACCCGTGGGTGGTGACTTTCACAGTTGCCTTTTCTGGTTGGTTTTCCACGCTTGCGTTTTCTTGCCAAGGTTGTTACGTATGAAAATGGCTTCCTGACTTTGCGTTCCAGACAGTAGCTGAAACCACAGGGGCTGGCCCCGCAGTGGGGTCTCGGCCATTCGCAGGGACCTCGGAATCTGTCAGCGCCAGGATTCACCCGCGAACGCCGAGGGGGTTTGATGGATGGCATGGGGGCCCGTGGCCACGTTTGTTTGCTGCTTATTAAGAGCTCTGCCTGAAACCGGGCGAGTGCGCCCTCCCCCAGGAAAGAGAGCGGCGTTTTTCATCCTTGACTCAGACTCCCACGTTCCCCATAATTGAGGCCCAGAAGAGGAGGTCAGCCGCTAGGCCGGAGGCTGGCGTTGGGGGCGGGAGGCCTCCGTGGAAGCCGGGCTCCCTCCTTCGCGTGGCATTTAACCTGTGCTAAGGTGCACTCCTGGGAGTCCCCGCCCCTGTGTTCCCGGGTCTGCCTGGGTCGGACGGTGCAGCATGCCATCACGCAGGCTGGCCAGCACTGGCAGGGCCAAGCCTGGGAGAGTCTCACAGGTAACAATTTAAAAAAAAAAATCAATCCCCATGCATCGGGTTCCTGAGGCACAGAGAGCAGGCGATTTCACACAGGCGACATCCACGTGCATTTCCACGTGCACGAGGCAGGGGAACTGGCTCCCGCTCCCCCTCTGCTCCTGGTCGCCAGGGAGCACCACCCTGTGCCCACCACTTTCCCAAGGAGACGCTCCAGTGCTCCTCGGACCAGAGGGGACGGAATCGTGGGGACGGGGTTCCTGGCTGCAGTTGGGTGACAAACTGCCGTCTTGGGGCCAGTGGGGATGACGAGGGGCCCCAGTGACCTGGCAACAGTTTTGTCACTGATTTGGCCACTGGTAGGTCGTGGCTTTGGCCGAGAGTGGGCACGCCAGGGGGGAGAGCACGCCATCGGCCGGAACGCGCCCCTCACTCTTCTCTGACAAACCAAATTCATTCCTCGTGTAATTGATAACGGCCTCGGCCAATTATTTCACACATTACAATACACAGAGGCCCCCTTTACAGGTTTTGCAGGGCTCTAATTAGCTATGCTAATATCCCCTTTATTGGTCCTAATATTGCTCAACACCTTTTGCCATCCTGGAGCCCACGAGAGCCCCACGGCCTGTCAGGACAGCTGATTATTGAGAAAGATAGCTTTAATCAAACCTAATTGCAGTTAATTTTTCTCTCCTGCTCTCTGTTGCCAGCGTCTAATGCCACGGACTCCTTGATATTCCATTAAATTACAATTAAACAGCCTCCTTTGTTTCCGACCGTCCTGAACAATGCCACAAAGTTCTGGAGCCGCTGGCGGGAGCGCCGTTTGGGCCTAATTGCCGGCTCTCTCACCAAGGGCCAATTTGCACAATACCCATGTAGAATTTAAACAGTTCATAATGTAATGGATATTACACAGGAGCCTCACACTACAATTAAAATGATTTTCATCAGCTAGAGGAGCTCTGGCTAATCAGCTTCATAAAAGTAAATATAAATGAACTAATTCATAGCTTAAACACACAGATATGGAGCCGACTTTGAGATCAGCTCCCGCGGTGGGGGCCTGCCCCGTACGGCGGGGTGCTGAGAGCACCCTGCTTCAAATGCTGCCTCCCGATACCCGTCTCAGGCCCTGAGTCAGCCTCACGCCAGCGCGGGCACTATCTGAGCGGATCCTGACGCGGCGCTCCCAGGACCCCGCTTGCGACTTCCTGCTGCCGGTACAGCTGTGGCCACAGCTCTGCTGGAGTGACTGAGTCGCTGTCCATGCAGGAAAGCAGTGGGGTGGGGTGGAGACTTCCAGCTCCAACTCAAGGCCTCTGCCTCGCGACCCAGTGGGCAGAGGCCCCACGTTCCAGTTCACAGGGTGCTCCTGCATGAGAGGCCCCCCGCCCCGACACCTGCTGTTTGCAGAGCCAGCGAGGTCTCCCAGTGGGCGTCCTCTCCTGGGCCCCAAACGCTCTAAGGAGGAGAAAGCCTGATTTGGGGAGCAGCCCACCTTCCCCCTGCCGACCACGCCTGGGAACTTCGCAGGGCTCTGTGCCTCACTGCGGGCGGGATAGGGCCCGGGAGTTTGGACGGGTGTGCTGGGTACCCCGAGCTGTGGCCTCCCTCCTGCCTGGGAGAAACAAGTAAATAAAGCCCATATTTCAAGCTTGATTTACTCTGGTACCTACTGTGAAAGATGATGACTCTTTAGGGAAATAAAGACGGGGTCAGGGAATTAGTGTACAAAGTGGTCATTTTGATGATGGGCCAGCCGCTGCAATGGGAATCGCAATGTACACAATTAAGCATAATGTACTAATGACAGGTTAGAATTTTTATCGCCTCTGCCATCGAGCCGCACATCCGCAGTTAGCAGTAATAAAGAGTTTATTGGTGTTAAAGCCAAAGATTTTCTGACATAGGAGAGATTTTTCCTTCCTTAACAAGAGGACGAGGTCCTTTGTGTACCAGACCCCGGAAGTGGGGTATGTAAAGAGGCTGTCAGATATTTCTCAGAGAAAAAGCCCATTAAAGGGCAATCGAGGAAAGGATGAGAATGGACCTCCCACGTCGGGCCTCTGGGCCCCTCCCCCTTCCCGAGTGTTGGCATGGCGTGTCCCGCCGAGCCCGTCTGGTTGGACGTGTACCCGGCACATCCGCACACATGGCGTCAGCGGTCACGGGCCGGACCCCACTCGGGGAGGCTCGCTCGAGTCCTTCACTTCCTTACAGCCAGTGCAGAGTGGACGCAGAACTCCCTCCCAGCGGAAGCTGCCCCGCTCTGTCCCTCACTCGGTTTGTGTCCTTGGAACCTACGAGCCTGAAGGGACCCTGCTCCCTGGGGCGGCCTGTGGTAGACCTCTCCCGTGTGTCTCACTACGTGTGGGACGTTGGCATCGGAGGCCCTGCAAACGAAGTGGGCGTGTGAGTCCACCTGCCCCGGAGCCCCCTGCCAGAGAGGACCTGGCACCCCGCTGTGTCCAGCTAATTTCTGCACCTGAGAGCTGCAGAGGCTGGTCAGGTGGCCCCCGAGCCTGCCCTGTGCGCCGGGAGGCCCAGGGGCAAAAAGACCTTGAGGAATTTGCAGGAGGCTCCTCCAGAGGGGGTGGCTTTGCCCTGTCGGCAGGAGCCCCCGGAGCTGGCTCCGTGCGGCGTGCCGCGTCCCAGGCAGGCGTCTGCCCGGCAGCTGAGCCGGCTGGCTGTGTGCGGCGTAATTGCACCGTGCAGCCGTCCCCGAAGTGGAAACCTAATTGCCTGAGAGGACGGTAACTTTGTGACGCCCTCACCTTGTTAGGCCCTTTCCGACGCAGTTCAAGTGCAGAGCGGCCGCAGGTGCGCCTAATTTACCTCGCCGCAGCGCGCGCAGTTTAATTGCGGCGGTTGTTAGGAAAAATTGGTGGGTGGAATTTCAAGTGACTGGCTGTGCTGGTGGCAGATGGCATTCAGAGGCTCTGCGAGCTGAAGTGTAGGTGAGGCAAGTTAACACGAGATGTGAATTCCGGCCTCAAGTAGCAGGACCGAGCCACACGTGAGGACATGGAGCTCGGTGGCCGGGATGCTCCCGCCACCCATGGGCCTAGCCCATGCCCCGACGGGAAGCCGTCCTGGGTGTGCTGGGCACGGGTCGAAGACGGACCTCAGTCTGCTGAGGAGTTTTCGTTTTGGGTGTGATTGTCGGCAAGGACCTTTGAACATCAGGTTGAGTTCAGGGAGATCTCCTGAAATTGAAAAAAACAGGCCATCCTCCTGCAGGTGGTGACATTTGGGAAGAAACCGGACACACTCCTTGGGCAGCCTCGCTGGACGGGATGCCCAGACACCCGGAGACAGTGCCTGGGGGACGTGGCCTGCTCAGTGAGGCATGGGGGTATGGGGACAAGACCCCGCCGTCCCTGTGGTCAGTGTCCCAGCCAGGCTCCCAGGGTTCGTACTGCCGGCCAGAGCATCCACATTTGTCACCGAGCATGCGGAGACGGGGAGGGCAACCTGATGGTGTTTTTGTCAGAGTGTCTCAACACACTGTTGGGACCCCGACTCTTCACGCCTCCCAGCGGGAGGGCGGGGTGGGGTGGGAAGGCACTGGCTCTGCACCTGGTCCTGCTCTCTGCCCAAACACGGGTGTCCCGGTCACCTCAGGGGCCTGGGTTACCCCCTTACCAACATAGCTGGGCCTTTCCCAGAGGTCATGGCAGCCCTTGGCACAGCACCCCAAATCCTTTCTTAAGAGTCGTACACTTGTGACTTCCCAGATGCCTCTTTGGAAGTGTGGTCCCTCAGGTGGCGAGCCCTAGGGGCGGGGCCACAGGAGAGAATGCCGCAGGTGCAGGTCAGGTTGAATGTCAGATAAACGGTAGATAATTTTTCAGGGTAGCATGTCTCTTAGCATGCCTGTCCTAACGGAAGGGCAGTCGGTCTGAAACTCAAGTCAGACTAGGCCTCCTGTGTCTTTACGGGTGGAGGCTGTGGTCCCCCGGGGATGTGCGCTTCCAGAACGGTTCACGGGCGGTTGTGCAGAGGTCTGGGCGAGAAACAGCCAGTCCAAGTCACGGCTGTTCTAGTAAGACTTGAGAACCGGTAACGCCAAGGCCAGTGGAAGTCACTACTTTCATGTGAAAAGAGTCTGCGCCGGCCACAAGGCCCCGTGCCCGCCTTGCAGGGCCACTGGTCGGGTCAGTGCAGGGAAACCCCCGCCGCTCCCCGTGCAAGACTGTCTGTCAAAAACCTTGTATTTTTTGTCTGATAACCCTAACAACTGTCCATCTTGTTTTTGTATTTTTGTAGGTTCTTTCTAAAGTTTTTCCTCAAGTGCAATCAGAACTGTTTGAAGAATGCAGGCAACCCTCGAGACATGCGGAGATTCCAGGTACACGCTTCTCAAAGACGCCCGACCGTGGTCCTCCCGTGTTGAGATTTGAGTGGTCTGAGGCCGCCGCTGTTCAGAAAACAACCGAGAGCTCTCGAGGGCCTGGGAGTAAACCGGGGTTGGTTCACTGGATGAAATCCTTCAGTCAGGTGCTTTCGCCACAACCTGGCCCCTTCAGTGTGGCCGCCTCCTTGTGGCCGCCCACTCCTTCCGGCCCGTGAGGGCCTGATGTCAGCTCTGAGATCGTGGCCCGGGTTCTGGCCCCTAAGTCCAAGTGGGCGCGGGGGCGGGCACTTGATACCCAGCAAGTGGGGCCACCGGGGCTGGAGGCTAAGCTGGGTAAGTCTCCTGGGTGTGTCCAGAGGGACCCTTTCAGACGATTGTTTCAGAGAGTCCTCTTAACGCCAGCACCTCCTGTAGCCTGTTCCTCTGTTCCACCGCTGTTCACACTCCATCGACGAGAACTCAGCGCTCTCGCTGGAGGTCTTTCAGGAATTGATTGGCTGATTGATTCTTCCTAGACGAGAGGGTGTCCTGGAGGTCGGCCCTCCTCACCTGTTGGATGCTGGCCTCTGCGCATTCCGGAAGGTCTCCTAGCTCGGCTGCCCGCCCCTGTGGCCTGACCTGTTCTTGCTGCTGCAGCCCTCGCCCGGGTCCTGGGCTGTGCCTGGGCCGGGCAACTCGGCCTTGGGTCTGCTCTGAGGCCTCCCCCTCAGGGAGAGAGGTGGAGAGCTGGTCGAGGTCAGGGGTAAACGAAGGGCGAGTTCCTGGTTTTCCAGCCTTTGTTTGAGAAGGATTAGGAGGTTATTTCAGGGTGAAGGGTTCCCTGCCCCCGTGATGGATGATTTTGCTGATTTTTATCTAGAAATATGCTCTGGGTTGTGTCCCACACCCGCTGCCAGTCCCTACCAACCTGAGAACTGGGCAGCGACAGAAATGATGGCTGGGTGGGATGAGTTTGCCACCAAGTTGCTCAAGGTGGTTTTAGAAATTCCACTGAGGCGTCGTCTGCCTTTACGGCCGACCAGCCAATCAGAGCAGGGTGCCTGGACTCGCCCAAGGCGTGCTCTGGAGCTGGGGACAGTGTCTCTGGCCCGCCTCCCGTTGCCTTGTGCAGGGCTCAGCAGGAGCTGTGGATGGTTCTGAGCGGGGCAGCAGGCCCACGCCAGCATACCAGTGGCCCCCGCAGCATCCGTCACCTCGGGGGCCACAGTGGCTGGAAAGGCCTGCTGCAGCCTCTGGCGCTAATCTCCCCCCTCCTGGAGGTTTAACCAGACTGACTGGCAGGCCGGGTTTCCGCTGTGTCCCCACCCAGCCACGCCAGCCCGGCCCCTCTCCGAGGTACGCCCTGCGGCCGCCACAGGCCGGCAAACTCCACTCAGCCTGTCTGTTTTCTCCCTGCTGAACTGCACTCTTTTTTCCCTGGGCGGCTGACCTACATACAGATGACAGCCAAGACGGTGTCCTTTATTTTATTTTTACCTTTCTTGGGTCTTTCACGCACTGTGGTCCAGGAACTTGAAAAGGGCCCCGGCTGTGTCTCGGTGCCGTAGTTACCTGTCTCTGCATCACCCTCCAGGGCTGGGTCACTGTACTGCCTTGCACGCCCAGGCAGGGCCTGGCTGACAGATCGCAGGAGGGTGCCCTGGTCAGCGGGAGCAGCCCTATGTGCTCCGCACAGAGGCCACTCGGCCACCAGCGGCACCACAGTGTGTCCGAGCCTCCCCCTGCCTGGGCCATGCAGGGCACTGCCCTCCAGGCAGCGAAGAAGGCACTGAGGGACCTGGACCTGGGCGTGGGGATGCCGACGGCGGCACATTGCAAGGCTACAAGGGGCCCGATGCTGGGGAGGCTCCAGCAGTCCTGGAGGTGCCTGCAGGGGAGAGGGTGGCTGGTGAGAGCCAGTGAGGGGGGTTTGGGGGTGCAGTGCCCCCTGCCTGCCTCAGCCTTCCTGTGGGGCCTGAGACTTTCCTTCTAGCCCGTGCATTCACATGCACGCATGTACCTTTGGCCTTTGCTCAACCCTTAAACATGACGTTTTCTTCCCCAGCAGTTTGCTTAGAGCAGTTTCAGGTTTACAGAAAGTTCCACAGGGAGCATGGGGGATTCCCAGATGCCCTCTGGGCTCCCCACCCTCGGTTTCCCTAGTTAGTAAGGTGTTGCAGTGTGCATGCAGTGCATTGCTGCATGGGGGGGACCAGTGTTGATACATTGTTGCTAACCACGGCCCACTGTCCCTTGGCTTCTCACTGTCACTTGCGGGTGCGTGCTGATGCATGCAGGCCCAGCAGGGAAGGCGGCTGCGGATGGGCACCCCTCTGGCCCCTGCTCAGGCTGCACGCTTCTCCGGGGAAGGGTGAGGTTCTCTAGGTGGTGCTGGCCCCCGCTGCTGCCCACATGTGGCAAAGAGCCAGGCCCTTTGCCCCCCAAACCTGGGCTCAAGCCCCAGGGGTCCTGCTGCAAAGGGTCATCCCCCATCTGGACCCAGGCCCCCCAGTCTTTGCTGCCACAGCTACTCTGGAAATAATGTGCCATGTACACCCGCCCTGAGGAGAGAGTGCTCCCAAGATGGGCAGCTGTGTCCTGTTCCCTGAAGCCATCACAGGTGCCATTCTGGGATGCTGGTCACAGGTCCCCTGGGAAGGCCACCATTCCTACCCCTGCTTCCCGCATGAGTTTCTTTGTGACTTCTGCCAAGAGTAAGAGGCCAGTCCACACAGAATCCCCCGGCCCCCTCTGACCTGGACTTAGGACAGGGGTCTCTCATGGCAATGAGAGGGCGTTCCCTTGGCGGACCAGGGTCCTTGGCAGACCAGGGTCTCTGCCACCCTTGCAGTGAACTTGAGAAAGGATATTTTCCCTGCACTGAAAACTCTCTCAGTATCCACGTTCAGCTGGGCCTTTTCAGATGCAAAGCCCTCCGTTACCAGACTCCCTGTAACTGGAAGTTGACCCCGCCCCTCCGACGAGAGGCTGTGGGCAGCAGTCCCTCCTGATTCATGGACCCTTTTTTGGTAGCCGAAGCCTCACGGTTCTTCAAGGGGGACAGTCTCCAGTGAACTAATTTTAATTAGATAAACTATCCAATCAATATGTGAACAGATCAATCACAACAGCAGCTTTAAAATGAGTGGCCAGAGGGGTGTTTCTGAAGCTAATGGCTAGAAGAATATTTCTCTGAATGGAATTCACTTGTTAGCATAATAGGAGATTAAACCGTAATTAGGGTAGCAGGTTTTGAAGAGAAGCAATCTCGAGTCACAACAACACCAAACAAAAGCAAACCTCCCACCCAGCCCTGTCAGCCAACGGGGACAGGCATGCCGGGCAGCCGGCCTCTCCCCCCCATGCTGGGCGAGTGCTGTCGGGGGCTCCGGTAAGCCTGTACCGGCCCTGCTCCAAACCCGCTTCGTCTCTGCAGGTCGTGGTGTCCACCACGGTCAACGTGGACGGCCATGTGCTGGCCGTGTCCGACAACATGTTCGTGCACAACAACTCCAAACATGGGCGGCGGGCGCGCCGCCTCGACCCGTCAGAAGGTACGGCCCCTTCTTATCTGGAAAATGGTAGGCACATGTTACATGTCTCTTTTTATTTGGGATGATTTTTTTTTCCTTTGCACCATTCTTTATGTTGATTCATGCTGAGTTCCTGGCCTCCGCTCCCCACCTTGCTGGTCAGACCCCCCCCCAATGCCCAGCAGGGCCTGGGTGGACCTCAGGGTGTCCCGGGACGGGGTCCCCTTGGCCCTCCCCCTGCTGGCCCTCAGCGAGGGCTGTGCATCCCTGCTTCCCTTGCTGCGTGACCTTCACTGAATTGGTTGGTTTGCGTCTGAGCTTTCTTTTGCTTAGAGCTTTTCGTGGATTTTATTTACTTCTTTCTGTTCCCGCCTGCCCTGAGCCCCACCCGAAGGTCACGCCCAGACACTTGAGCATGTTTGGTGGGTGGTTGTGGCCAGTCCCATCAGCTCAGGATGGACTCCAGGATTGGATCCTGCCCCTGGACAGATGGACAGATGGATGGAGACGGGGGTGGGGGTGTGCAGGGGTTGACTGAGAGTTCACTCATGGGGCGGAGGGGTGAGAAAAAACGGTGCCAGGCGTTTGGTGCCAAATGCTCCCACGTGACTTCCTGATTCCCTTGTGGGACGAGAAGCACTTTGGTGGGGGGGGAGGGGCTGGGCAGGGAGCAGTGTCCTGGGGCATGGAGTCTGACACGGAAGCGAGCCATCCCTTGCCCTGCCACGTCCCCGTGGGCCACATCCCCTTGAAAATAAGGTCCCTTTTCTCTGTAAAACAGCATGTCATGTTCATGACCCCATCCAACATTAATTGTTGAGAAAGGAATGTGAGTTTTTTTTGAAAAGTGAATTGTGAACAAAGCAGCAGGACGCAGTCTGGTAGAGCCAGGAGCCCATCTAAGCACGCGGTCCTGAGACAAGCCCTCTGCCTTGACGCCTCAGGCCCAGGAGCCTGGCTGGAGGCCGCCGGACGCGCTCCTGGAGTGGGGGTGTGGATGGAGTGCATGCAGAACCTCCCAGTGAGGTGTGAGGCAGACCCGAGGCTGGAGGGCTGTTCCCGAATCTGCTGCAGCCCACAAAAATAAACTAATTTGTTTTTCTCCATTAATGATGAAGGTATAAGAGAACAAAAATATAATAATTAAAGGTCGCCTGGGCCCAGAGTCATTAGCCTCTGTGACGTACTGTTTACCTCCTTCCTGGGCACTGAAGGTGGGTGCGTGCTCTGCCTGGCAACCATCACTAATGAGCCTCACAATTAAGAAGGTTGAACCCCCGTCCTCAGTCCCCGCTTCCCCAGAGAGCCGCAGCCCGCCATGCGCTAGGCTCCAGGAGGCCCTCGGCCCTCTGGTGTTAGGTTGGCGTCTGGGGCCAAACTCAGCCTCCTCTAATGAGCTCTGATGATCTGAGCCACGGACGAGTATTTATTTTTGTAAGCAGCACGAAAGAGCATTGGACTGTAAGCAGAAAATACCACGTTTAGGAAAATAAAGGCCACGAGTGGGTACCTTGGAGATAAAACCCAACTCACCAAAAGCTGTTTGCAGAAGCAGTCTCGATCAAGATTGTTTCCCCCTCTGTGTTTGTTTCTCAATATTTTGAAATCAACGTTGGGACCCCGTCCCTCTCTGGCAAGGAGATTGAAATGCCTTGTGCCACCCCCGAAAGTGACTCATCCTCTTGAGATGCAAAGAGTGGCTGAGAGATGGCACGCACGGGCTTCTGAGAAAAAGGCATCAACAGTGAGCTTTCTGCGTGCGTTTTGTTTCATAACGAGGGCCCTGCAGTGTAGGACAGGGCCCTCTCCAGGACAAGGAGGACGCCCCGAGCTTCTGCCGCCTCCCGGGAGAGCCGGCACGTTGGGGAGTTCATGAAGGGCCCGGCCTCCTCCTCCTGGTTTGGACACACGGCGGGGGCGGGGGCGGGGCGGGGGGCAGGCTGGAGCCGGTCCCGCGTTCTTGAAGGAGAGCGCTCCCCGTAAAGCGCAGCCCTGGGCCCGTGTGCAGCCTCTCCTGGCTAACACCTCATTATCCAATCATCTAATATTCACCAGCAGTGTGTACACACTCGCTGATGGTTTCCAAGTAAACGAATCCCCTGCTGCCACCGTGGACGGCTGCCACGGCGCCCTCTCCTCGCGCAGAAAGCAAGGCAGATTATTTACAGCACTGAACACAGGCGAGGGGAAAACAACCGTCTACCTTCCAGTGCAGCCCAGCCCGACGCAAGCTTTCAAGTCTTTTCTTCCCTGTCACTTGTCCCCTCGTAAACGGCTCCAACCCTGTCTAAACCTCCGCGAGCCCTGCCCAGCACCCGGCCTGCAGCGCAGGGCGATTTGCATGCCAAGCGCCGTAATGCGGTTAGGTTTATGCAATAAGGAGGACCGACTCCAGGCTGTGGGGCTTTAGCGAGTTAAGGGGAACAGATGGCCCTAGGAGAGGTAAAAGGTATAATCCTATCAGCTGGAGTATCAGCCAGCCATCTGGACATCCCGAGCACAATTACAAGACATTTTAGCAGGCAGAACAAAGGAGTCTTCGTGAGGCAAGATTAGGCCTGTTTGAGTGCCTCAATATTGTGAACGCAGAGGAAGGTGACAAATGCTGTGATATTACTCAGGAGAGCTTGCTGATTAATGGGGACCAGGCTGGGAGGCTGTTGACTCACAGAATCCTGGAGATGACAGAGAGACCCCAAAAGAAAGAAAGGCAGAACCGAGTGGCCTGGTCGGCCACCCTGGCTGGCGTCAAGTGGCGTCACTTTCACTCTGAAATCCTTGCCCCCGCCCCCCTGGTGGCCCGTCCATGTGGGGCTCTCAGGTGGGAGGCATGGGGGTGGGGCAAGGCCAAGGGTGCTCCCAGCCAGCGCCTCTTCTCCTGAGGAGGCCACGAGGCTCCTGGAGTTAAAAACGAGCCACTGTGGCACAGGTCAAATCTGCAGGGGGAGGTGCGCCCTGCCCCCTTCCGGGGTCCTGGCAGCTCCTCCTGCCCCAGAGGCAGGCCAGCCAGGCCCCAGGGAGAGCTGCAGGGCTGGCAGACCAGGGTGCGTCTGTAGGGCCACTTCCCACAGTGGGCCCAGGGAGCGGGATGGGGCGCGTGGGGGGCCCCCTGTCCCCACCCCGTCTCTGCTCCTCCTCCTCCACCTTGAGCTGTGTGCCAGCCCTGTCGTCTGCTGGAGTGTGTTGTGCATGTACGCCATGAGGTCTCCAGCGCTGTCTGTGTGATTCATTTTGCTGTGGCCCCCACCGACCACATGTCCCCACTCTGTCTGCGCATGGAAATGTATGCAAATACAGGCAGAAGGAAGAGGGCCCTCGGCGGCGGAGAGGAGGCCACGGCAGGCCAGGGTCTCTCCGCCAAAGCGGCGTCACACATTCCGGGACGCTGTGGCCTCCGCTGGGCCACAGCTGCCAGCTAGCAGTCTCCTGTGCACACAGTGGATCCTGCATTTTTTTTTCTTTTCTCACCTCCAAAGTAAATTTGTTTACTGTAATTTTTTTTTTTTGGTGAATTATTTGCCATAATTGGCTGTGCTGATGAAGGTCACCTCCTTGGAGGAGACTTGTCAGTCTTTAGAGAGCTGATCCTTTTCAAATGCTCTCCATGCAATTAAGAAAAGCAAATGTCATTCGGAAGCCTCAGAAATGAAAATTTGTATGAACTTATTAGCATGAAGTCAACAGCGCTAGTTAAGGGCGGGTTCCCAGCGCGCGCGCTGTACTCCTGCTGCAGAGGGAGACGCTCGCGGAATGAGCAAATATAACCCCCGCTAGTCCAACATTAGAGCAAACAAAGGAAGGTGGCGTGTCGGCGGCGTGCCCAACAACGATGGCTAATGGTGATTAACTAGACGGTGCCTGCGAGGTGCCGCCTCTGACCCGGCAGGGGGACTGCGCACGCAGGCTTCCGAAAAACGCCCACTTACGAAGACGTGCGGCCGCGCCTGACCCGCAGTCTTAAAAGGCTGGTTTGTCTGAGGCTGCAGAACCTGGGGCTCCGATGAGAGCCAGTCCGGCTGGGCCCCACTGTGCCCTTGGAGGGCGCCCCTTTGCACACCGCCCAGGGAGTGAGCGGGGAACTCAAGCAGCAGGGGGAAGCCACTTCCTGTTCACCAAGATTCGTTACTACTCTTTTGGACAAAGGTTCTGAAAGGTGGTCAGGAGCGATGGGAGAACACCAGAATGGGTCGAGGTCCTGCACACACCACTCAGCGTGGCACCCACAGCCCCACAAAGCCTGGAGGGAGGATGGCAGCCCCTGGGGAGGCCCAGGGCTTGTGTGGGGCTGCCTCCTACCTGTGGGTGGGGGACGGGCCCTATACTACCTACAGCCCCTGGCCAACACTAGGCAGGAGACCTGGCACATCTCAGGGGCCCCCCAGCACTGTCCCACAGGTCTGCGCATCTGTTCTTGCACCCCAGCCAGGCAGAGAAGGCCCCCCAGGGGGCAGAGCATGTGCCCCGGGCAGTGAAGGCCAGAAACCTATGGCTAAGGAACCCCTCCTTTGCCTGGGCCTGCCTGCAGAAGTCCATCAAAGGCGGTGGACAAGGGTCTGCCAACACCTGGTAGAGGGGCTGAACTCAGGACAGAACAAAGACCACCTCCATGGGCTGCAGCCTTCAGGGGCTGCGGGGGGGCACACTGTGCGGGGCGGGGGGGGCCCTGCCTGCCTCCCTGGCCCATGGCCTCTGGGCCTCTCTGTCCCCCTCCCCTGCCACGGCACCCTGCCGCCCTCAGCCGGTGCCCTCCCCTCCCCCAGCAGCAGGCCAGGCCAGCAGCGCCATTGTAATAACTCATGCAAATTCGAGGGCTCGGGAGACAAAGGGAGGTCAGGCCAGCAGCTCAGGGGCTCCTGTGGACAAACAGCATCCGATGTAAAATGTGTCCCTTTGACAAAAGTATTAATATAGTGCTTTTGATTTCCTCCCCCTGATGAAAAGTGAAAAGTCGTAATTGTGGAGTGACAGAGGAAAATGAAGTTTTGAACCAAAAGGCAAAGTTCGCGGATGGAAAAGCCCAACCCAATTAGCTGGTGGTGGGGTGGGGGGGCAGGAACGCTGGGCGCCCGCCCTTCCAGCCCCTCCATGGCGTTTTGACAGAACCGGGACCACAGAGCAGGCAGATCTGCGTGCCGCATGCACACGCTGCTCAATCATTTCTAATAGTCGTGTTTGCCCTGACACGTAATTTGCTACATCAAGTCGTTTTTTTTCTTGCTCACTAGTATTCCGTGGTTTGGCCTTTGCTTTATAAAACATTCAATAGTTTGCTTTAAACACATCAACGTGCTGATCTACGTGCGCCCTTTGCGTGGTGCCTGGGGGCACACCCTCCCCCCGCCCCCGCTGCCGCGGCCCGTGACCCGTGACCTGAGGGGAGCAGAGTGGCCTGCGTGGCCGCCGGGGCGCTGAGGCCGCATTCTCTGTCTTGTGCGCGCAGCCACTCCCTGCATCAAGGCCATCAGCCCCAGCGAAGGCTGGACCACGGGGGGCGCCACGGTGATCATCATCGGCGACAACTTCTTCGACGGCCTCCAGGTGGTGTTCGGGACAATGCTGGTGTGGAGCGAGGTGAGCCCGCGGCACTGGACGCCGCTCCTGGGACTGCTCTGGGGCGGCTTGATGGCCGTCCCTGGGGCGCGGACGCACTGTGCCCGCCCACAGAGCACCCCCCCGACCCAGCCCCGGACGGACGGTCTCCCGTGGGTGGGTACAGAGCACCCCTGCCCCACCCCCACCCGGGGGTTCAGACCTGCTGCAGGAGGTCCCTGCTACACTGGAACAATTAGTGCTCGCGTTACCGGGAACAGGTTTAAGGGGACATATGGTGGCAATTTTCATATGAATGATGCCCTGTGGCCTTTCCTGCAAACTAAAACCCAGGATCGTTTGCAGATATTTCCCTTAAAGAGCACTGGGCCCTGCCTCTCAGGGTGACAGCCAGGAGGGGGTGTTCCCAGATGATGGCCCAATTTGGCTCATTTTGGTAATTACGTCCAACCGGCGAGGGCCCGCCCCACGGGGCCGGTGCGGCCGAAAGCCCGCTCACCGTGTGGTTCTTGTAGCTGATCACGCCCCACGCCATCCGCGTCCAGACCCCGCCGAGGCACATCCCTGGCGTCGTGGAGGTCACCCTGTCCTACAAGTCCAAGCAGTTCTGCAAAGGTGCCCCCGGCAGGTTCGTCTACACAGGTGAGTTCACATCTCCAACTTCCGGGGAACGGCAGCAGCCGAGCCCTCCGGGCCGTGCAGATGGGCTCTGCGGTATGGCCGGGGAGGCCCCGGGCCCTCAGGCTGGGTTCCATCTAGGGCACGGAGTCCACATCCCACTCCGGCCGGCGAGATGCCCTGGACGGGTGCAGTCCTCACTGGCCATGTGATCTCGGGCCCCTCCCACTCAGACCCCCCCCACCCCATCTGTAGAGTGAGGCTGTGGGGTTGTCAGTCATGAGTCACCCCAGCCTCCCTCAGGTGGCTGCCCGAGTGCCCAGCTCGGGCTGGGGGTCTGCCTGGGCGGCCGTCCCGTGGTGTCACGGTTGCTCATTTGCACAAACTGAGATTCAGAGGTTCCGTTGTGTGCCCCAGGCCACACACCCCATAAACGAGGGGCCTCCAGGTCAAGCCGGGTCTCTGCTGCAGACCTGGGGTCTCACACTCCACCGCTGCTGCTGTGAGGGTCTCGGACACACCGGAGTCATCAGAAAGGGTCACCTCTGAGGTCACATGTTCATCATCCAAAAGTTGTCTTAGACCAAGCCTTCGCAAGCATGCTGGGTTAACGGGATTCCTCTGACCTCGCTATTGAGAGAGGCCATAAGTGGACGTAAGGCGTGCTAGCACGTTGGTGTCTGTCCTCGCAGGAGCAAACACTAGTGTCTGGAGGGTTGTCTATGATGGCAGTCGGCTGCTGCTTCACCCCGTGGGGTGAAGGGAGGGGCTCATCCTTGAAGAGCTGTGGCCTTGATGTGTGAGTGGCCAGGGTGGCAGGCTGTCCATGGTGGGGCCTCGGTGGGGCTCCTGTGGCCCTCTGTCACCAGCTGCAGGACGCCCCAGAGCAGGTGTGTCCCACCGTAGGGATGTAAGGCCATCCTCTGTCCAGCCGGCAGGTGACACATGGGCCTGAGGTCCCTTCCACTTTGGAGTGTGAAGAGAGAGTGGAGGTTCGTCGCCTGCCCCTTGTTAGGAAGGACCAAATGAGTGTGAAATGCCAAATGTGAGTTCTTCCAGCAGACCTGGGGTCACCCCAGGGCCAGGCTGGGCTGCCAGCGACACCGGGGGTCCTTCATGGGGGAGGCTGCCTTTTCGTTCAGCCCCTCAGCACCACTCCACGTGGTGAAGGTGTGTGGGGAGTTCCAGGGCCACTCCCTCCCAGGGCCCAGAACTGCCTGAGAGCCCAGGGCAAGTGCGTACAGCAAAGCTCTGGGTGCACGTGCAGGCCCTCCTGGGCTCCGGGCACTTTCCGCCTCCTGATCAGACCCAGAGACGAAGGGAGGGTGGCTCGTCCAGTGTGCGAGGCTGGGCGTGGATGAAGATGTAAAGGCACACGGACGGGTCATAGACTCGGGCACTCTGTTGGCCGTGAACGCACACTCCAACAGGTGGCTGCACTGTGTGCACACCCCTGGGGACAGACATCCGTGTGCCACCGGGGCGGTGGGCCTCCCTCAGCACCTCTGCTCTGGGCCTGTGTGCCAGGCACTGTGACCCGTTGGGCTCTGCAGACCCCTTTGTGCTGACTGCTGGCCCCGGGGCCACGTGTCCCTGGGCTTCTGGCCTGTGGACTTCAGGCCGCAGAGGCTGTGGGTGTCCTGACCTGCTCTGCCCAGTGTCGGCTGGGGGGCCCGGTGCCCACGCTCCGATCCTGGGGTGCCGTGTCTGCTAGGCCGCACCTGTGGGTGTGCGAGGGTCAGGGAGAACGCAGGGGCCGTGTCCCGCCCATAGGGGCGCTCGGTGAGAGGTACCTCCCGCGGACCGTTTCCAAGGCACGAGCTCGGTCGGGGTCCCAGGCCCATTAAAGGAAGGGATGTTCGTTGTCCACTCGGGAGCTGTCTTCCACGTGACACGTGGGTCCTGGGTGTGTGTCTGCAGGGTGGGACTGGCCTGCTCTGCACAGACACGTGTGATGAGGCCACTTGCTCCCCTCAGACAGTCAGGCCCTTATGGTTGGAGTTCCCATGGGGCCCCAGTGGGTCCTTTCGGCAACCGGGCTTGGCACCCAGATCTCTTGCCCATGTGAGCTGTTTGGTGGGGGGATGGGCTGGCCACTGGTGGTGGGGTGACTCTTTTGAGGAGAAACGTGATGGCAGGAAGGTCCGGCCCTCGTCCTCTCCCTGCCTGCTGACCACTGGGGATTCTGGTCTCAGCAGGGAGAGCAGGGCCCTGGGTTGGGCATCTTAAATGAAGGTCCTTCTGGAAAACAAGCCGGGGAGGAGCACTGGCCTATGAGTGTCCCTCGGCGAGGGCCTGCCCCAGGTCTGGTGTGAGGGGCAGGTCTTGGGGCAGCTCTTTGGGCCTTTCTGCGGCCCTTCCACTCTCCAGCTGGGTGGAACACTACCTTGACCGGTGATCTCCTCTTGGGGTGTCTGGGGTGCTTCCCTGAGGGAAGGGGTTCAGCTCTGAGTCAGTTCCAGCAGCCACTGCTGGCTAGAGGCCTGTGGCCATCTGCACAGCGGACGTGGTGTCCACTCCAAGTGGACTGGGCTTCTTGGGCCAGAAGCTCAGGGGCTGGCTTCCCGAGGCCTTGGGGTTTTCTCCATCGGGCGCTCTCCCATGAAGGGCCTTCAATGAGGCCATTCAGCGCGCCAGCCTCGGCCAGCAGGAGGCTAATTTATGGCCTCCCCCACCCCAGTCATTACCGGGAATATACATTTCAAACGCCGTGTAAGGGATACGGGGCTGCACTCTCAGGGAGCAGAGGAAAGGTGGGGTCATAACCCGTCTGACCTGGAAGCTTCTGTCTGATTCACAGAGCCCTCGCATGGGTGGGGACAATGAAGCAATCACTGGGAATTGCGCTGGCCCTGAAAGCCGAGCCTGCCCTTCTGCGGGAGGGACTCGGGGTGCAGCCCCTGAGGGCAGGGCCCGTCCCCTGGGCATCTGGCTCCCATCAGGGTCCCCCACCCGGAGGCTGCCGGGACACCCTCCCGTGAACCTTCCCGCCAGCAGCCGGCCTCCGGATAATGAGGCTGTGCCGGGAGGAGGGGCCCCACCTGCGGCGGGGGCAGGGGGAGGTGAAAGGCCCGAGTGATCTGTTCACAGGGATCTGAGAAACACCAGAGTTTTCAGGCCCCAAGACCCCCAGTTCGTCAACCCCGAGTGGGCATGGGCCCCGGCCCTGGGGAGGGGAGGCGGGCCCAGCCCATCCATCCGGGCCCCTCCGCCTGCTGCTTTGAGGATAAAGACACAATTACCTGGGGAAGCGGTGGCCGCGCAGTTGATTAGCACGGCGCATTAAAAGAATGAGTCACAAATGACATGTCCAGCTCCTCCACACTCGTCCTCGTATTCCCAGCGCGCCTCACCCCTGTTGTAAGAAGGTCAAAAATTAGAGAGGGAGAACAATTTTCAAGCGGCTGGCACTTAGGAGCAGAATTAACAATCACTCTGTATGTAATTGCCAGTTAATAGTAAATTGCCTTCTCGACTGTAAAATGCAATATAAACGCTGGGCACCTAAAATTAAATTAATGAGATATTTGCTGCATTTAAAAGTGAATAGTGCAAATTAATACCTGAGTGCAATGCTTGCTTTAATATTTGTCTAATAGTGTATCATTTGCTTGTTTAATAATAATTAACGTGGTCCCGGAATAGCTTACCTGAGAAACTTGTGGCAGCCGGGCAGATTGAAGCGTTTCGCATTCAGAATTTCAGCAGGAGGAGCACAGCCAATTGGGAAGAGCAATAAAAGAAATTATTTTTTAATTAGAATAGAAGCTTCGCAGTGTCATTGGATTAAGACAAATTGGAATCTGTGTGCTTCTGGTTGAAATGATGTTAGAGCGAAAGCTACCTTCACAGACACGCTTCCACGTGTGAGGCATCCTTGCACACACGAGAGTGTGGCCTGATGCCTGTGTGGCGGAGAGGGTCCCCGCGGTGGCGGCCGCTGGAGCGTGGTCTCCCAGACACCAGCCTCACTAGCGGGGGCTCCTGCTCCTGACCCCTGGTAGCACCCAGATGTTTGGTGGACCCACCCGCACTAGAGATTTCTGCTGTTCAGTTAAGGACATTATCCAAATGCCCGGGAGTCTCCCTGCCGCCCGCCCCAGGCTGGGGCCAGTCCCCAAGGAAGACGTGGCTGCCGGCGGCGTGCAGGTGGCGTGCAGGCGGCGTGCAGGCGGGAGCAGCCCCGGCGTGGCCAGTCTGCCGGGTGTGGCCCAGTCTTGGGCCTGCTGTCCATTTCCTAGATAGGAACGTAAAATGATCGTTTTCTGCACAAAGATGCGCATTCAATTTCAAGCACATGAAATCATTACTCAACCTGTAATTGCTAACAGTTTGTATCCTTTCTGATACAGTGTTTATGTTTTCTGATTTTTTATAAAGAAGTCAGATTGTGCCTTCGCTGTGCCACATGTCAAGCGAGGGGGCCTGCCTGTCCTCAGGGGGTCCCGGGTGACAGTTTCCCAGCGTGAGGCCCACACCCTGCCCGCTGGCAGGCTCCCGCCCTTGAACCCCCACTTCAGCTCAGCCCTGGAAAGGGTCTCGTGTCTCTGAAGTGCTTCACAGACCCGTGTGCGTTGGGAAGTGATTCTGTCAACAGCTTGGTGGTGCGCTGCAGGGTCAGCTGCGCCCTCCACCCCGGCGGGCACAACTGGCTATTTCCTGGGCCAAAGCCCGCCCAGTGAAGGTGCCTTGCTGGCTCCTGCAGGTTGCACTGGTTCGCTGCGCTGCCTGCTGGGCCGTGCCTTCCCCCAAATGACCTCCAGCAGGTGTGCCTGACTACCTCGCGGACACACCACAGAAACAAACGTTTAGGTCGTGGATCCTCCAGTCTGGGGGCGCCTCCAGCCAGCTCTGTCAGTCACTCCTGGGCACTCTGTCTGTGAGAGCCAGCCCTCCCTGAGGCCACACTGGAATCTCTGCCCCCGCTCACCAGCCAGAGGGTGATGGTGGGAGTCCGTTGTCCGCTGGGGCGCAGACACCCTTGTTTTCACTGGAGGTTGGTTACGTGACAGGATAGCCTGGGCTCAGGCCTACTCTAGACCTGTCCAGAATGGGGGAGCTGGGACAGTGACCCAGATACTGCAGACCGTGACATCACGGCCTCCCCTCCTAGCACAGCCCCCAACTCTACTGGTATCATTGTTCCCATGGTAGGGGACAGAGGGCGAACCCTCTCTGTCGACTGGGACAGTGTGCAGGCCTGGAGGTGGCCATCCCAGGGGCCACAGAGGAAGGGAGTGCGCCCACCTGAGCATCGTGCGGCATAGCACTGGACCAGGCGACCATCGGTGAACCTGCCTGCATGCCGAGTGGGCGCCGGACATGCCAGCCTGACAGCATGTCCCCCTGTGGAGCGGAGCTGCGGGGTTCCGGGGCCACTGCTGTCCCCTTCCCGGGTCGGCGGAGGCCCAGGGAATGAGACACACCGTTTGCGCTATTGCACAAGTAGACGATTTGTCCTAATCAGTGACACCCATTTACTAGAATTGCTTAAAATGAACTATACCTCATACAGAAATCGCACGTTTAGAGAGTCCCATTCATCATCTGAAAATTGAGGCCAGTAAACTTTTCTGCTCCTCCAGTGGGATCGCAGGCACGCATCAAAATGTTAAAAATGATTGGTGAGAGGGACCTGTCACCCATTTATCAAGGAAAAGAACATTATTTGCTAATTTCCCAACCAGGCTGGTGACAGGGTGCTTCGTCTTTGGACCCTCGGTGACCAGCATGGCCTTTCTGTTATTAGTACAAGTCAAGTGCTTTTGGGCAGTCACTAACAAGACACATTTGTCTGTCATCCGAGGGGCTTTGGTTGTTTTCCAAGTGGCTGTGACCAGAGTCTGCCCCCCGCGCCCCGATCCACGCACCTTCCGGGCCGCACTCGCCCGGGAGGGGACGCCAGTGGATAAATCACACGGTCTCCACGTCAAGGTGAAGGTATTGACTCTCTGGCACCACACCTGACAGAACGTGGCTGAGAGGAGACGGCCATTTATCTTCCCCAAAGGACAAAAGGGTCATCAGGTTTCAGGCGGGACTCTGGGGACGCTGCGGGGGCGGGGGGCAGGAGGCCGGGCCTGGGCCTCTGCTGCTGGGCCCCAGGGTGGGCAGGGGTGGGCAGGAACCCGCCTCGCTGCCCCACCACGCAGGGCCCAGGGGGCTCAGGGAGTGCAGGCTCGGGGGATGGGCTGGCGTGCGGAGTCGATTTTGAGTTTCTGGTTGGCCAGGTGTACACTGTGCTTCTGAGACCCAGTGGGAGGGGCCCGGGGACGGCAGGGCGGCAGGCGACGTTGAACCAGCGACCACTAAAAGCCCGACAAAGTGATGCCGACGGACCTAAGAGGCAGGGAAAGCAGAGGGAATGAGGTGTGAAAACGGAATGGCACGGGCTGCTCTGGCGGGAACGCCCACATGCCTGCCGACGAGGACAGGGGACACGTCAAGGGCCCCGTGTCACAGGCGCGTTCCCGCCAAAGCGCGTGGCCTTGCAGACGAGGAGGCAGCAGATGGCACTGTGGCCGTTGAAGTGCAGCCACGAGAGCGCAGCATCGCGGCCGTTCCTTTCCGGCCCGCTGACCGCGGTCGCCGAGGAGAGCGCAGCTTCTCCACCAGCTCCATCAGGCTGGACGTGCGGCTGGGCGTCCACAGCAGCCGGCAGTGGGTGGGGTGGGGGGCGGTGTGCTCGCCTCTGAAACCTTGGCTTTCGGGAGGTCCCGGGACCCTTTGGGCGCATCTGCTCTCAGCTGAGGCAGAGACCCCAGAGCTTGGGCTGAGCAGAAGCACGTTCAAAAGGTCATTCTTCGTATCTGCTATAGGACACGTAAAATTCTGACTCGCTGAGAGTGGTGTTTCAGCGAAACAGCACAACAAGGCTGTGAGGGACACGGATGGCGTGCGGTGCACGCAGGGGTCGCGGTGTGACCCAGTTCCAGCGACTCGAGTGCATGCGCTGTGTGAGGCTCACCCTAGGGCACCTCGGATTTTACTCCAGACGCCTCCTCGGAGACGACGGCTGCGGCACAGTCTGTGGCTCACGCTGGTTGGGCTGTCCCCGGAGGACGTTCCTTAGGTGCTGCTGGCAGTGAGCCTGGCTCCCTTTCTCCCTTCTGGATGCCCCCGTCCTGTGTCTGCCACATGTCAGACAAGTGGCCCCGATGGGCACCCCCACCCCGGCATCGGGCAGCCAGTGAGGACAGGAGGTCAGGGTGCCAGGTGGCTGGGTGTGGGGGACCCTGCCAGGTGCCTTCTTTGTCGTTTCACCCCCTTTTCTCCCAGGAGGAGGCCCTTGTACAGACCTGTGGGTGGTGCTGCTGCGGCCCCAGGGTGGAGGGGCTGGTGGCCTATGTGCCCACTCCTCCTTGTCTCTTGAACCCACATGCCTGGTGCTGGTGATCTGCACAGGCATCAGCCGTGATGCTCACCCCTGTGTCCCTGCCCCCCTGGTTTTGATGACCAGCTCAGTGTTTTCCTCATGGCCATGGCCATGGCACAGAACCCTCCCACATTGCCTGGTGGGCCGCCGGTGCTGGCTGGGGAACAGGCAGCCGTACCGGGGGGCAGGGGGCTGCCCCTGGCTGTCCTGTGGCTGGCGGGCGGTCACAACAGGGGTGGCTTAGTGTCCGCTTCATGTCGTCCTGGGCCTCAGGCTGCGGTGTGCCCCACACTGCAGAGGTGCCTTGCAAGCTTGTGGGCAGTTAAAGTGGAGGCCACTTCACAAAACTTACTTGTCTTAATCCCGAGGAGGTGAGCTGTGCACGTGTGAGGGGCTGTCTGCTTCCGTGGGGGGGTCACACGCTCACCTTCTGTGGCTGCGGTGCCAGCATCCCAGGCCACCTGAGCGTGAACATGGACCCAGCCGCCACCCCTGCACCCCTGCCTCTCGCCCTCACTGCCCCAGGTGCCGTGACTGGCTGTGTCACCTTTCTTGTCTGCGCCCAGGAAGTAATAACCAACGCCATCTGTACAGCAAGCGTGGGGTCGAAGGGTGTGTTGTCAAAGCTTGCAGTCAGCGTGATTGGGGATTTACCTAGCATTCCCAGTGTTCAGTGTCTACCTGAGGCCACCTGGGCCAGGTGTGCGGCTGTGCACCACAGGTGATCCAGAGAAGGAGGGGCCATCTGGGCTAGTAGGTGCTCGGGGTTGGATGGCCCTCAGCAGGGGTTCCCAGCCAGGGAAAGGGGCGTGTCCTTGCCCAGAGCTGGGTCCGGGGCTGCATGGCCATGTGCCTGGCACAACCCAGGTGACAAAAGTCTCCTGGGAATGAAGCTGGTGGAGGACAGTTAACAAAATGGTCACAAATGGTGTGAAGTTCTTGGGGAAGGGGGCAGCTGAGGCACCATGGGGTTTTCAGGAGGGCCCTGCATGGATGGTGTGTAGGCAGCTGCACAGGCTGTACCCCTGCATGTAGGCAGGGAGAAGTCGGGGAGCCCGGCAGGCCAGTTGTGGGTGGGGCTGCTGGTGGGGGTGGCGGGAAGGGAGCATGGGTGCAGCCACAGAGTCTTCTGATGCTCCCACAGGCTGGGATTTCGGGGCCCCCGTGTGAAAATAGGGCTGTTGTACATGGGACATGTGTGTGACCCAGACCCCAGGCTCAGGGAATGTGTTTTGTGGAGTACAGTGTTGGCGTTTTTCCTGGCAGTGCTTTAAAGGCTCCGTCTGAGAGCAGCCCTTCCCTTCATGCGGCCAGGAAGCCAGCAGTGGACGTGGCTTCATGGAGACTCAACAGGCAGTGGTGCTGGGACACCATGTTACTTCTGGCGTGGGCATGTGGGAGCCCATTCCCTCAGCCGCCCCTGCCCTGCAGTAGGTCTGCCTCCCAGGTGCCCGTGCGGCCCCCCTGCTCCCCGGATCTCACACAAGTGCCCGCCAGCACTCAGACCACAGCCAGCCCGCCCCGAGTGCAGGGGGAGCAGCCCGCAGGTGCTGGTCCTGATTAGAGAGCTGCCTCCCACTTAAAATGTTTTCCATTCAGCTATCGTTCACAGAGCAGAAAGTTCACCCCCTCCGAGTGTGCACTCGGGTGGTTTTTAGTGGGTCCACAAAGTCTTGCAGCCTTTACTCCAACCTGAGAATATTTCATTACTCAAGGGGGAACTCTGCATCCACTAGCAGTCCCCCCACTTCCTTCCACCCCTCCCCCACCTCAGGCAACCCAAATCTACTGCCCGCCTCTAGGCCTCAGGCTCTCCTGGGTGGTCCATACACTCTGGTCCTCCGTGAGGGTTTCAAGGCTCCCCACGGCAGCAGTGCCCTGGAGCCCTTGCTGTGCTGGGAGGTGGGCCTTCCATCCTAGGACTCACCCTGCTCTGCGGTCCAGCCATTGGGGTGTGGGGAGGGCCCACTGGGTGGCGGGGAGGATTCGAGTTGCTCTGGCATGTTTGTGAACACGTTTCTGGGCCTTATGCTCAGAAACCTTACACTCCCTTCGGGGTCTCACAGTCAACATCGTCATTCTCCCTTTACCATTCTGCCTGTATTTTCAAGAAGCCCCCAGTCATGACTCATATTTTGTGCACCTACTGTGTGCCCTGCACTGAGAAGGGCGAGTGCCATGGCACAGGGGGACGGCCCCACTGTCAAGGAGGAGAGTGGACCCCTGAGCAAGTGAATGGATGGCTTGGGAAGGGCACCCGTGGGAGCTGGCTGGCTCCGGGACACGGGGGGTGGGCCTTTCTGTGGCAGGGTCAGCGGGCTGGGGAGGGTGAACGTGCAGAGCTCACTTACCAGCTCACTTTTGAGGGGAGGTTTTTATGCTGGAGCAAAGTGTGCGAATCTGTTGCCTGAGGGTTCTCTGCAGAGCGTTGCCCACTGGGTTGAAGTTCCCTCCCCTGGCATCTCTAAGACGGTCAGCGACACTGGACACTCTACCGTTCCTTAGAGAAAGAGCCCGCCCGCCATGCCTGGCCTTGATTTCCTTTCTGGTTTCCCCTCTCCCTTTGTTCGCCGCCCTTCTGTCCTTGGAGAGAACAGCCTTGGGGGAGAGGGGGTGCTAGGGCTCTGGGGTGGCCAGGCCACATCCCCACCTCAGGGCTACCACCGCCACCACTGTGGGGAGTGTGTCCCTGGGGACAGAAAGCCGCCCTGCACCTTAGGGTTCCTCGGTGGCCGGGCCAGGGGCCGGGCTTGGTAGGTGCTGCTCTGTGGGACTGTAAAGGCCGTAATCCCGGGCATTCTGGGAGGTTTGTAAACAGAACCGTCCGAGTGCAGGGCAGCCGCTGTCAGCCCGGGTATTGTTTTGGTGACAAGGACCAGGTGCGGTCCCTTTTGCTGCGTTGGGTGTCACATCACAAGGCCGCGTCCGCTGCCCGGCCTGGGAGAATGCGGCCGGTCCTGAGCACACGGCTGGTTGGGCTGAGTATGTGAACATGGAGAAGTGTTCCCCACTCGGTGAGGAGTCCCCGGTTTCCAATTAGGAGTCAAGCAGCGCGCTTGCCGTCCTTAGAAGTCTTGGTTACGGGAAGTGCCCTTCGGTTATTAGCGGGTTGGAGGGCCGTCGGGGGGGATCCACGGTGAGAGACAGGGCCGAGCTCGGGCGGGTGAGCCGCCCCACACCAGCGTGCTGGAAAAGCCTTGTCAGTCTGATGAAGGCAGCCTAGGGTTAGCCGCTTGGTGTTGAAGAAGGGGAACCCCAAGACCTCCGGTCTGTTCCCGGGGGTGGCCGGCCGCCCTAGGCCTGGCCGGGGAGCCAGGCTGGCTGCTGGGGGCAGCGCCTCCTTGTGCGCGACGCACCGTCGCATGGCCTTTGTGTCCCCACGCATGCCCCAGTGCTGGGCTCACCCCACCGAGTTCTGTGATTGAAATTCATTGCCAAATTTATTGAGAAATTAATGAGAAAAGCTGCAAAGTATTGACTTTGAGAGGAAAACACAACTCATCTTGAATGAGGAGGAAAATGCAGCAATAATTTAGCCACTATTGATTTGGCCCTGTCCATGTATCGATCTTCATTTTACAATATTAATTTGCACCTGCAATCGGCTGCAAAGGGAACCGATTTCATTTCGTGGCCGCGTTAATGTGCAAAGCATTAGGTGCTCTTAAGGAGTGGGGGGTGTTCCAGGCTGTGCCAGGAAGGCAGGTTTTTTTCCCCGTTTTTGCTTGTTACTGAAATGGACTAAAAATTAATTTTTTTGTCGGACAAAATATGAAAGCAGAAACCCATCTACACCCCAGCCCTCCTCTCGGCTGCACGGGCCGTGGCTGCTCCGCACACGGGGCCGTCAGCCGCCTGAAACTCCAGCCGCCTCTCATCATCATGCCCAGATCAGTTCAAAGTTCATGAAATTTCTATGAGCATTGATCTCTCCCCATTGATTTTTTTTTTGCAGCAGATCTTTGAAATTTTAATTTCCCGAGCATCTGAATTTCTTATAGATGAAATGCACTTGGAGGAGACAGTTGATGATAAAGTGGAGAACTTAGCATCATTTTAAAGCCTAAAAAAGGGGGGAAGAAACAGGCCCTTGCAGGCGTGGGGTGAGGCTTGTGCGGCGGTGCGGTTGGGGGCGCCGGTGGGGGTGAGGGGTCTGGGGGAGTGGAACACCCATTTTGTCTTCAGTGGCCCCACATTTTTAATGCAACTTTGTATATAGTCATTTTTGAAAGAAAAGCTATCTGGAGAAAACAGCGGGATGGAAAAGCATTCTTCACCGCGCAATCATTTGCTCACAGCGGTCTTTATCACCTGGTCAAGTTCACCTAGTTACTTATCAGTGGGACATTTAATAACCTCAAGGTGATATAATTGCTATTGGCATTTTTCCCCCTCGGATTCAGCTGGTTAATGTGTAAACTACTTGTCAGCAAATAGCACTTTGTCACTGAAATCACTAACACCCTCTAGAGGGATGTCTTTGTATTGAGCAATTTAATTTTACTTTATTTAATTTTTACACATTACAACCTGTGTTCATTCAGGCACACGGAAGGCTTGCAGGCTGCTCGGGCAGGGCCTGGGTGCCCCGTCCGTAGAACACACTATATCTTATTTAACCATCCCCATCGCCGAGATCGACGCACATCCCGGTCCCTGGGAAAAGGACCTGCAGATGTTCCGATTATGTAGTTATGCCGCTAATGTGAAAAACGGCCTCGTTAGGAGGGTCTGTTTGTAGCTAGAAAATGACTGCCTCATGACAAATGCGTGATTGGGAAGTTACAGGAAGATGATCATTACTGAAATGAAACGGGAACTGGTTTTAATGGCGGCGACCAGCAGCTGGGACGCAGCAAATGAATGTCTTCCTGTTTTGATTGTGGGAGTCAGGCTTTCAGGCAGAAGGGAAATCTGTGCTGAACTGAAAACTTCTCCTCCGAGCTCTCTGCTGGGCTGGGGCTCCGACCAGGGCAGGGTGACGCCGGGAGCATGGGTCCCACCTGCCGGTGCCCCCCTTGCTTGTGTGTCTCCCGATGCTGCTGTGAGGACACAGCTGTGGCTGAGGGGACAGCCGCACCGGCGGTCTCAGGGCCGGTGGCACTGAGGCTGGTGGACTGCTCTCCGGGTCACCCAGCCAGGGGTGGTCGGAGGTGGCTGTTTCAATTCAGCTTTGCCATCGTGACCCCTCCTTCCTGCTAGTCCAGGCCCCAGTGCTGGAAAGGTGCCCCCAGAACAGGGTTGGGGATGGGCGACCCAGCAGCCTGGGTGGGTGCAGCCCATCGAAGCTGGGTGCCAGGCTGGGGGCTGCTGCTCCCAGATGCCCTGATGCCCATGGGGGCGGGTTTCCCCTGAGGGAGCCCCGGCATGCAGTAGCTGCTTCACAAATGCCGGTGAGTGGACTGGGTTTAAGGCAGTTCTTGGGGCCATGTCCCTGCCAGGAAAGCGATTCTTTGTAGAAAACGCCCGCCGGCCCCAAACTCTTGTTTTCCAGTCTGAAATGTCGCTTCTGTGTTAGCATCCTGGAGGTTCCGAGCATGTCCCCTTGCTTAATTGCATTAGGTCCCTGTGTTCATGGACTTGCTATTCGAGTCTAATAAAACAATTATACACATTGTGGAGTATGAGATTAGCTCGGACTGCAGGGCAGGGCCGGCTGACAGGGAAGGTTAAGCCATCAAAACGAAAACTAAAACTATAATGTCACCGGAAACGGTGTTCTGGACTCCGGGCCGCCGGCACTTCTCTCTGAGCAGCAGGCCGCTGGCCGCAGCTGCTGTGTGGGGCGGGTGCTGCTTCCGCCACATTAGCTGCGGCAGTCCCAACCTGAACTGACATCACGGACCGTTAAAATTTTATCAATTGTGGTATGATTAATCCCCCAGCACACCGGCTTGGCTTACATATTTGGAGTGCTGCTTCTTTAATGCATGCTGCCTGACACGATGAACTCCAATACACTCTAATGCGTGGAAATGTGTCTGTCTTCCTCCTGAGCTGCAGGCCTGTGGGGTGTCCAGGCACCACCAGGGCCTGGCTGGGCCAGGCTGTGTCAGTGGGCCTGCACTGGGTGCTGGCTGGCACGCGACGGCGGCTGTCTGGCCTTCCGAGGGCTGCCTGATTGCCTGCCCCATTTGGCATGGGCTGTGATTCCCGGCTCTTCCAGCTTCTCATTCATTCAGGTTTTATTGCTGTGTAATTTTCTTATTCTAAAATAAAAGCTCTCCAACAAAAATTACTATGCATTAGGCCGCGGTAGCCTACTCAAATGGATATTAATACAGTTTATCTCTAAAAGGACGAATAATGTATTTGAGACAGATAAAAGGCCCTCCACTAAATGAGGAATGTTAATATCTTATGGCACGGTTAATAAAGAGATATTTCACAGGGGAGATTTGTTTTATGACTTTTGATACAACAGCCTTATCATCTGACACATCTTAAATGATACAATTTTGTGCACAGATTCATCTCTTCCGTAGCAGCGGCTCCTCTTCGCGAGACTTGAATTCAGAACAAACCTCGGGTGCTAATTACTTGGAGGGGGGTGGTGTGTTACAAAACTCGTCCACGGTGAAAGTTGAACGCTTATCATACATTTTGAGAAACGTCTTGTTTTTTTCTCCTCCCACTGAAATATAACATTTGTTTTTGTTGTGTTTAAGGCAGGGTTTAAATTAATTTAACCCAGTGACACTCGTGCAGAGACTGAGCATGCTGCTAAATAATTCCCTGGAATAAACAGCTCAGGAACCAAGCACATTAATTTACGGCTCTCCTGATGCGGACGGACTCGGGGGCGGCGGGAGGACTCCCGAATATTAACATAAAACAAATGCGCTTTATTCTTCTTCATATTCCTCCCTCACCCCCGCCCTGCGCTCACCCAAAGCTCCCTCTCTAATTATCCACGAGGTCAGTAAGCAGAATTGGGAAGAAGCGGGGAGATCAATACAAATTATCCCTGAGCAAACCAGTGCTGACAGCCTGAATCGCAGCATATGTTTACCCAAAATCAGGCAATTTATCTTAATATCAGCAAAGTAATGCAGTGCAGGTGAAAGGTCAGGCAATCTCTCCCCCTCATAATTACCCAGTTCTAAAACAGGAAAGTGGTATTGATTGGCCTGGCTCGGTGCTCGGTGACTGGACGTGCCGGAGCCCGGCCCTGGCCGGCTGGGCCTCGCCTTGTAAACTCGACACGCTGAGGATTTACGAGACATGCGAGGGCTGTGAGACTTCTCCCCTCCCGCCGTAGAATCTGCCAGCCAAGCCTTGGCGAGCCCGTGTCTTCCGGGGCGGGGGATGGTGGGTGCTGTGTGGGGCGGCACCCAGGAGGGGGTCCCCGGGCTCTGCCAAGGGCGGCTGCCCTGGGAGGCACGGCGGCAAGCCGCGTCCCCCTGCCCGCTGTGAGCAAGACCCTCCCCGGGCCGGGGACACGGGTCCTTGCTGCAGCTTCAAGACCAGGGCGGTTGTTTCTAACTCTTCCACGTCAATTCCTGGGCTTCCGGTAGCCAAGCCCCCAGTGGAACGTCAAGCTGCTCCAGCGGCCTCCCCACCCCCACCCGGCACGGCGGAGACCTCCTGGGCTCAATGACGTCATCTCCCGAGCAGCCCGCCTGCCCGCCAGGGGCCCAGCTCGCCGGCCGGCTCTGGGCGGCATGTTCCGGATGAAAGCGTTTTTCTGGCCGAAGCAGGAGGTGAGAGCTGGCCTCCCGGCCACACTGCCCGCACGTATTTTTGGTCCTGGGAGCAGAGTGCGGGTCGGACTGGAACACTGGAGAACGTCTCTCCCAGGGTGAGAGGGTGAGGCTATTAGGAGTCATAAAGCTTCTGAGAGCTCGCGCGGACGCGCCTATCACCTGTCAGGGGCGTTTGCGTGGGATCAATGGCCGCCGCCCATCCGTCTTCCTGGCCACCTTTCATCGGGACGACTCATTAAGTCAGACAGTCACGGCGATTAGCTGGGAGAGCGGTGAGACCCTGACGCGTCGGGACGCACAGTGGGCCGCCGGTTTTGTTCCCTCCTCGGGAGAGGTGATACTTTATCTCATCCTGCTTGGGCCTGTGGCTGGGGGAGGCCCATCTGCCCCGCTGCCTGCGCCACACTCGGGCCTGACACCCTGGTCCCGGCCCGGGCGGAGACATGACAAATTGTCCCCCGAGTCAACGCTGACAGCTTCTGATGATTAATGGTTTGATTATGAAGTGGTTTTACACATAGAGAATTTACATCACAGAGAGTTAGAAATTGTGCCGTGTCACTTGCGCCGAGGTATTGGGAAGAGCTTTCGTGTTTGCAGAGAAAAAAAGAGGGCGAGATCGCAGCCGAAGCCGTGTCATGTAAAATCAATACGCCGGATCAATGCTTTATTAACAAGAAAATGTCTTACTTCACATTCCTGTGCGGACCTTTGTCTCCGGGACGGATGATGGAATGTCACATCGGATCGCGGTCCTCAACTTTCTGGCCGCGATCGAGCGCGCGCCGCGTCTTCCGGCGTCGCTTCTGGCCCCCGCTGCGGCTTCCGGCCCCCGCTGCCGCCGCGAGTGTCGACCCGGCCGCCCGAGCTCGCAGGGACGACGCCGGCGAGCAGTTATTTCGGGAAGCTCTTTCAGAGGTGGCCTCTCACCTCCGTCCTCCAGCCGGAGCCTCCGGGCAGCCGGCCGGCAGACCTGCCGTGCGGGGCGGCGTTAATCATCAAATTACGTGCTGGCTAACGAGCGGCGGCCCCCAGCGCGGGTCGCGCGATGCGGAGATGGCGGCGGGTCTTATTAGTCTCAGAAAAGGCCCTGATGGATGTCGCGCCGTGCGCTGCGGCGCGACTCCACGGAAAACTGTATCTACATCGAGAAGTAATGCACTCTAATAAGTATTTCCATCTTCGCCCGCGTCCCCGGGCCTGCGGCCCCGCCTCTGCGGGAGTCGGGCAGAGCCGTAATAAAGCCCAATGGCTCCTTATAAAGCTTGTTAAACACAGCCTGTGCAGACGGACGGAGTCCCGGCCGTGATTCATGCACTGTACACGGCGCGCGGGCCGCTGATTTATCGCCGCGCACAGTTCATAGTCAAAATTACAATTTGAGGGATAAAAAGATTAATTACTATTTGTGGCCGGCAATTTCGCGGGGCTGGTGGAATGATAGCGCCCTACATCAGTTTGTAGTCAGCCATTCACAGATTATTAAAGCCCAGCAAGAGTGAGTGCTCCTCTTGCCTGGCGCGCTCCGGCAGTCTGCGAGACAGAAAAGGGCCACAGGGATAAATCTGAAGCCGGCAATAGCCGGGCATATGTCATAATTGCCAGTTCCCCATAAATCCCCGGCCAGTGTGGAAGGCACCGCGCCGTGTGGACAGTGATCTCGACGGCGGTGATTGCTGTCTGCAGCCCCGAGACCCGCGGCTTCCCGAGGCCCCGGCCATTTCCACAATATATGGAGTCACCCTTTGACTTTCTCCCGGTCTAATTATAGATTAGAAATAATCATGACTTTTACGTGCAGAAGAAAGGGGGGGAAATCCGTTCCTTCAGACAGAAGGAGCACCCAGGTGCTGGCTCCCTGAGCATCTGGGGTGGAGGGCTGTGGGTTCCTCTGTGAGTGCGCCGTGAGCGCGTGTCGATGGCCCGAACGTCACTAACCTGATCTCTGTCTCTGTGTCCTGTTACAGCCCTTAACGAGCCGACCATAGATTACGGTTTTCAGAGGTTGCAGAAGGTGATCCCGAGACATCCGGGCGATCCTGAAAGGTTACCCAAGGTTAGTAAAAGGGCGTGGGGTGTCCTGCTCAAAGTGGGGCTGCCACTGGGCCTGCTCCGATCTGGGGGCAGCAGGTGCTCTGGGATGGGGGCTTCCGGACGCCCCAAACCCTGTGGGCACGGCCAGGCTGACAGGTGCCTGGCCTGACTCAGAGGTGGGAGGAGGGCGTGGGCGGGGGGTAGGGCGATCTGCAGCTTGACTTCTCACCTGCGTGGCACCAGGTTTGTCAGGGAGGAGAAGGGAGGGCTTCTCTGGTACAAATATTTTGGATTCTGCAAGGGGACACCCAGTTGAGCGTAATGAAATAGTTCAATTAAACATTTTCCACTCCAGCACCCGGCGCTGATCTCCATCGCGGCGGCCCCCGTCTGATCTGTGATTACTTGACTCTTGTTTTCCTTTCATTTTCTAAAGCTCGATTCAGTTTAATCTTTTGTTTACAAAGCTTTTGTTATAAGTCCCTGACTTAGCAGGCTAACAAATGAAGTCCACACATTAATATCTGGGGGACTCTTCATTTACATTCAGGCAAGACAAAAGCCACGGTGTTGTTTATGCACACGCCACGTATCACAGGAATTTCATTTTGATGTATAACATTAAAGATAAGTCAGGTTTATAATTTCCCCTCTCCTTTGATATAATTTCATCTCTTCCTCTCTTCAGAAGCCATCTCTGGTTTCCAAGGCAGGGTGGAAAACACAGAGAGAAAGACGGAGCCCTGACATCAGGACTGTTCCCACTCTGCCGGGTGCACAGCCGAGTCCTGACCACTCCTGAGTTTTATGAACACACACACCCTGGTAGACGTCACCTTTTTAATGCTCAGCGTGAACGTCAAGCAATATCATTAGGTTCCTTTTTAATGCATGCCAGCAGTGGCCCTCTGATAGCCAGTCACCAGGAGGATCACA